>APFE030088666.1:87045-149366 GCA_000404065.3 Pinus taeda
TCTTCATCGGTCCCTCCCGTTGGTTTAGTCCCCGGATCTACCGCGATCCACTGATCTTTATCCACCAACAGATCCTCCATCTTGAGTTTCCACAACTCAAAACTCTGACCATTGAACTTCTCAATCTCTATCTTTCCGCTGCTCGCCATCTTCTTTCACCACCAGAATCGATCTCGCAGATATCCCACTGAACAGGGTCTACCACAGGACCGAGCGAAACCCCTCAGCAACAAAGGCGTCCCCTTGAAGCCAAAACAGCTCTGATACCAAATGTAAGTTTTAACCCCGTACAGAAATTACCTGCATACGAATTCTAAATCACAGGAAAAATAAAAATGCGAGAGCATAACACATAAAACACATATACACAGAGATTTCCCACTGGATCTCAAAACCGAGGCTACCAGCTTGATTTTTCATTATGTTCCTTTCAATGTTACAATACATATTTATACATGCCGAAGCATCCAATACCATGGACCGAAAAACCATCACGTCCAATACCATGGACCAAAAAACCATTGATCCAATACCATGGACCAAAAACCATCGCGTCCAAAAAACTTGTGCGAAAATCATGCACAAAACCATAGGTGGGTCTACCCAACCTAACATAGGGTCCAAAACCAAAATTTTTTGGGGTGCTGCCCCGGACCCCATAAATTGGGGTTACGGGTACCCCTCAAACCCCCTGTTAACTATGTGGAAAGAATATAACACAACCCAACATGCATGTTGGGCCAAGCAGTCACTAGTGGCTGAGCTAAAGGTTTCAGAATCAGATGCATGTCCCGACTCTCAGTCAAAACCTGACAAGGCGAATGACAAAGGGAAGCAGATTATCGATGCAAAGCCCAACACCACCATTGCCACCATGAAGATCTAGAAGGAGGAACCCAAAGATCCAAAGGAGGAGGAGCATCTCTTCCACTCCCAAATGTGGGTAAAGGGCTCCCCACTAGAATTCATTATCAATAGCGAGAGCCAAAATAACCTCATTTCAGTAGAGGTCATGAAGCAGCTGGGCTTACCAACCACAAAACATCCACAACTGTACACCATCAGGTGGATTCACCAAGGATTGGATCTTCGTGTTAGCCAGTAGTGTCTCCTTCCATACAACATCAAGCCCTTCATAGATGAGGTATTGTGTGATGTTACTCCCCTTGATGTTTGTGATGTATTATTAGGACAAACATATTTGTGGAAGCGACATGCTATGTATGAATCAAGGCCCCGTTTTGTTATTGTTACTTTGGGAAATAATTTGTACAGGATACCAGAGGTAGCACCGCCTATCGCCATCTGTTTGGTTGCTGCAAAACAATGTAGTAAGCTCATTTCCAAAACTGGGAATTTTTTTCTAATGATACGCCCTCAAGGAAAGAAGAAGATGGTGGCCACAACTTCGAGACAAGGCCCCTCCGCATGAAAATTATAGATGGACAAGGTCATTGAGGAGTACGAGGACATCTTCACCTCCCCCGTAGAGGTTCCTCTACACTGTTAGGTCAAGCACTCCATCTATCTGACCCCAGATGCGTCACTTCCCAATGGACCAATCTATCGGTGCTATGTTCTAGAAAACAATGAAATCAAGAGGCAAATTCAGGAGCTATTGCAGAAAGGTCACATCGTCTAATTTCATCGCCCTGTGGGAGCCCGATTGTGTTGGTACATAAGAAGGATGGGACTTGGAGACTCTGTATTGGCTATTGGGCACTGAATAAGATCACTGTCCATAATAGGTACTCGATCCCATGGATTGATGACCTCCTGGACCAACTGAAGGGGGAAAAATATTTCAACAAGATCGATTTGAAGTTAGGATATCACCAAGTACCAATCGAACCCTCTGATGTGTGGAAGACTACCTTCAAAGCCAAGGAGGGCGTTTTTGAATGGTTGGTTATGCCTTTCAAATTGATGAATGCTCCTGCAACCTTCATGAGGCTAATGGATGACATCTTGTAGCCATTCACCAACTCATTTGTAGCGGTATACTTGGATGACATCCTGATATTCATCCATAGTTTGGAAGAGCACCTCCACCACATCTGACAAGTTCTCCAAACACTGCAGCAACAAAAGATATGTGCCAATTTGGAGAAATGCACTTTTGGCATGACCCAGGTTCAATATCTGGGATACATTATTGATGAATAGGGGGTGCATGTGGATCAAGCTAAGATCCAAGTCATTTGGGATTGGCCATCTCCAACCAATCTAACAAAGCTCTACAGCTTTCTAGGACTTGCCAACTTTTACCACAGGTTCATGTTGGGATTTTCTCATATCACTTGGCCCTTGAGTGAAGTCATCAATGGAGGAGCGAAAGAAAAATTCTTTTGGTCTGAATCTCAATAGAAGGCATTCACAGAGTTGGAATATTGCCTCTGCTCGGTAGCAGTGCTTGCATTACCAAACTTGCAACAACCATTTGAGGTCGAGATAGATGCCTCTGACTATGCTATTGGGGTAATCCTTACTCAACATGAGAATCCAGTGGCATATCACAGTGAGACACTTCCAGGCACAATCCGAAAGTATCCCACTTATGACAAAGAGATGTATTCTATTATGTAGGCCTGCTGATAATGGAAGCATTACATTTTGGTGAAGGAAATGGTCATCCACGCAGACCACCGACCCTTGCAGTTCATACAGACCCAAGGGAAACTGCAGAATGATGACCATCAAAAGTGGTCCACATAATTCCAAAAGTTCCATTTGAATATCATGTATAAGAAGGGAAGCACCATGTAGTGGCCAATCTAGGGTGTTACATTAGACTAGATTTATTATCAACCCGGGTAAGTAAACTTCGAGGCGTGTGCCTAAAATCTATAGGCATAAAGGATTCCTAACTAAGTGCTTGTGGTGATAGGCGATAGTACTTCTTTACAGAAGGTTGAGGTATGTTTCCTCTCACTTTAACGCTCAGGTTAGCTAGATTATCTAACTATCTCAACGATATAGAGTATGGCTAGACTGAGATTTGAATCCCCTTACAAGGATGTTGTACACAAAACTCTTTCTAGTTACCACTGGAGCACTCATAAAAAAATCAAAACCACACTGAACTTTTAAATACATGCACAAACAGAGTTCATGGAAATGCCTTAAAACATAACGCTGGACCAAGTCTCTTACAAGACCTGATTCAATGATCTAATGATGATATCTTTAAGCAAGCACCATGGATTCCATTGGTGAGAAATCGTAATCGAATTGACAAAATCATTTGCATGGAGATAACATTAACAATATGCGTTTTATGTAAATTCAAGAGCTGTGAAAAATGATATTAAGTGACATGCATTTAAAAGCAATGAAATGTGTTCTATGTAAATTTAAAAACAATGAAAATGAAAGGCACAGTATACCAATCCATGTAGGGCCTGTCCACATTTCAATGGTACACTAGGATGAGCTCAATCAACCGACAATGTTAACGCATGAACAATGCTGGAGTGACATCGTAATTGTATTCAAGCACTAAGAGTTGTAATCACATATATGAGTTCAGTCCTTTAAAAGCAATATACAGAGGTAACATAACATTGTTTGTAAACAAAACTATACATAGCTTTTATCCCCCTCCTATCTTGAGTCAGATGCACGTTCATTGAAGCATTTGTTCCTGCTTTTACAGTGGAATGATTTTTGGTCATTCTAAGATGAACCGGTTTCCCAAAAAGACAAAACGATTTCCAAAAAGACAAAATGAAGCCGGTTTAGAAACCATGGCTTTTACTGCCTTTGTAACCAAAAAGGCTAGGGTTTGACCCAGCGTTGACCGCATAAGTAGGAGCTTTTGATCTACTGTAAAATCGATTTTTCTTCATGCTTGTACATTCAGGAGCTCGTCCTTATCCACTGCTTTGGCTTGCCTGTCATGCCATATGTCAGATGATAAACTATGTACAGGATGTGATATCTTCCTGAGACCTTTTTGTTAAAAATTCCTAATTTCTAACATAAAAACTCATAAATTAACTTTAATGCGAACTAACAACTATAATGCTATTAACTAATCAATTCCAATGGATGTAAAGAGGTCTATGGAGGGAAAAGATAGGCAATTGATGATGTTTTTAGAAGAAAAAGAGGGTAATGGAATGGTACTAACACACCAATAATGTTGTAGATTGCCTTACTTGACCACTAATCATGGCGTTAACCACCGTGCTCAACTATTGTGGGCACAAGATTTCTGATTGGCCACTTCTCTACAAAAGTGACCCAAAATTCGGCCACACATACCAGACACTCTTGAAGGGTCAATATGTTCCAGATTTTCACCTTCAGGATGCCCTGTTATGCCACCTGGGTCACCTTTGTGTTCCTTCAAGCGAGCGTGCCAAGATGATTTGGGAAGCGCACTATTGTCAGGCTAATGGGCATTTCAGGGTCGAGAACATGGTGTAATACTACAGAAGTATTTCTATTGGCCAAATCTTCAATAGGATGTCGGGAAGTACATCAGATCATGCACTACCTGTACCATTTTGAAACTGACCATCAAGAAGCAAGGCCACTATACCCTGCTGCCTACCCCTAATCGACCTTGGGAATCCATCTCCATGGATTACATTTCAAGCCTTCCTTCTACTAAGCATGGAAATGACTGTGCTTTTTTGGTCGTTGATAGGTTCTCGAAGATGGCCATTATGGCGGTCTACAAGAAGAATATCACAGCAGAAGCCACTGCTAAACTCTTCTTTAAACAAGTGTGGGTACACTTTTGGATCCCACAATATATCATCTCAAATCGGGATAGCAAGTTCCTCAGTAAATTTTTGTCCAATCTCTAGTTGATGCTGGACACCAAACTCACTAAGTCCACAACCTTCCATCCTCAAACTAATGGATAGACAGAGGTTGTCAACAAGTTGATTGTACACATTTTGCGCATGTACAACTCAAA
Organism: Pinus taeda; assembly: GCA_000404065.3. NCBI lineage: Eukaryota > Viridiplantae > Streptophyta > Pinopsida > Pinales > Pinaceae > Pinus > Pinus taeda. The sequence goes on from APFE030088666.1 coordinate 91,976, forward strand.
TAATCCACACACATGGGATGAGATCCTCCTCTATGTTCAACACAACTACAACCGGGTTCTCCATAGCTCAACTAGCCATAGCCCTTTTCAAGTGGGCTTGGGATTCCAACCACTATGTCCCATTGATGTGACCATACCATTTGCAGCTACTCACGCAAATTTGGCTCATGTCTAGTCCGAAACAGGAAAGGAAAATAGCTTCATTGAGCACATCCAACATATTCACCAACAGATCCATGACATTTTAGAGAAATCAAATGCCAAGTACAAGCAACGACATGATCAACATTGAATGCCACACAAGTTTCAGGTGGGCGACAAAGTCTAGTTGCATTTGCAAAAGGAATGCCTTACCGGAGCCTATCAGAAACTCAGACCACTCTGATATGGTCCTTACAACATTACCAAGGCTATGGGAGACAATACATTTGATCTCAGCATTCCCCATTCCTTGGCCTGCACCTAGTGTTCAATGTGGATAGCTTTTGGCCATACTTTCCACCATTACTAGACACATCCGACATTGCAAAACAGCTTACACCCATAGAGTTCAATCCAAATTGCATGGAAAAAGTTGCTACTGATCGAATCATGGACACATAGATCAAGCACACTTACCAATAAAATATCCAACTGTATTGAGTTTTCAATGCAGGCCAACTCCTTCACTAGGGCAAGTGGCTCACTAGGGACCAAGTTCAACAAAAGTTTCCTCATCTCACGGAGGAACTCAACGCAATGGTAACCATTGCTTCCTAAGGGGGGAGGAATGATCCAGGTGGATATTGGTGGCCACCTAGCAAGTCCACTTGGAGCCCCACCATTGTTTCTTTCAACTTTTGAGTTTCCTTAATTGTAGCACAATTTACTATTTTTAGCAGTTTTTTGGGTCCACAACTTCCAGAGCTGTTTGAGGCCCTAAATGACGTTTTTTGGAAAAACTAGGAGCAACATGGGTTTGTAGTTCTATGTTTCTCTTCCAAAAGTTTTATTTCTTAGATAGATCTTTCTAACGAGATATTGTGCGCATCAAACGGAGATCGTATGCCAAAGTTACGACCCTAGGAAGTTGACATACCAATTTACCCAAACAGGGCCCATAGTTTGGCGTTTCATCTTCTAGGGTTAGGTTTTTGGATGTTTAGGGTTTTCCATTGTTTCTCAACAATAAATAGGCCTTTGAGCCTCATTGTAACACAGTTTAGAGGCATGTAGCCACCACATCTCTCCTCAGGCATAAGCTACCATCGTCCTAGCTAGTTTATTTCCATTTATGTTTGTAAGCATATTTTAGTATTTTAAAGTTATCAAATGAAGTATTATTTTATTGCATCTCTATATGTATTGTTATATCTGTAATTTGTTGCATTCCTGTTTAAATTCACATTATTCAAGGACCTGAGGAACTGACATAACCATTGGTGAGATCTGAAGTGCCTCACCATCTGTTGATGGTGTTGGACCCGCCAACATGTAAGGGGGTCTCCTCGACAAGAAGTCCCAATTAGACCTCAGAGCGTTTGGTGTAGAAGTCCCAACAATGGGTTGTACGGTAATTCCTTGACCGCGACTTCGCACATAGGCAAGTAATATGTTCCTTTTGGTAGCAAGGGTGTGACAGCTATAGTAAATCAAGGAAAGTTAATGAGAGGTTCTAACACACTGAGGGTGAGGTGAGTGCACCCCTTGGAAACCTATAATGGTATGTGGCTTGGAAGGGAACACATGAGCGAAGATGCATCAGAAGCTAGAAAGAAAGTTAGCAAGCAATTGAAGGTGAAGGTTGAACCAAAAACACATTTTAGAAATATTCATACATACTTATACAGAATACTCCATACATGCATGCATAAGCAAATAAATACATATATCATTTAGAGTAAACTAGATAACATAGAATATAATACAACATATGCATGAAATGTGTTGGCTCTATTATATTAAGAAGTGTAAGTTCCAGTCATACAATATATCCATGTGTAACCACTAGTTTTGACAGTGGAACATTATAGCCACAACTGCCTACTCCTTGTTATAGACATATTTGGGTACTTCAACCCTAATCTTATATGTCAATAAACTAGGGCTATTCAACCCCTAAAAGAGTTACTTCATACCATAAAAGAAACATGGTCATCTGATTACATCATTCCCAAAAAGTTCCACCTGAGAAACCATCCAGAATTGGCCTAAACTCGACCATACTGACTACTCCACTGTCAGGGTGCGATGCATACTGACTTCTACACTATCTAGGTGCGATGCATACTGATTAGGCCTTTTTTAGGGTGTGATGGGCAAGGATGGACAAATGTCTGAGATAGTTTTCTAAGTGGATGCTCAGGGAATCTTCTAGAAACTTCCCCTATGACACTTGCCTCTCTGAATTTGCCCAGGGATGAGTAAGAGATCCAAGAAATCTCCAAGTGGAACAAAATGCAACAAGTGGAATGACACTAATCAAAACCCCAGAGATGACTCACACCCTTGCACACATCTATAAATGGATCCCTCATCTAAGAGATCTAGAGGATGGAATTTGTGAATTGTAAGGAAGTGCTGATACTTTGTATTTGAGGAAAGAGCATTGTATTGTTGGTGTGATCTTGCTATTTCATGAGGTGAAGAGGGATTGATGCTAGGAGGATGATGTTGGATCAGACAACTAGGTTGTAATTCTCCCTTCTATTTAATAAAGTTCTTCAAGTTTCTTCCATATGATTGTGCAATTGTGAATGTTATCATTTGTGAATGCTATTGTATGTTCATTATATATCTGATTCTATTGTGTTTATGTAACAATAGATCAAGATGCTTTGATGGTTCTTTGCTACTGTGTTTCTACAGGTACTCTTGAAGTGGGATAATTACGGAGAGGAGTTGCAAGCTCTATTAAGGGGGAGAAATATCGAGCAAAGGATTAAGTGGAAGTTCTAGGTTGGTCCTCTCATCTTCCTCTTATCTATTGTGCATAGAAGAAATTGTTGAATTAATTTGAAGTGTTGTTTCTAGGGTAGCTACCAAACCTAGAGGGCTATTCAATGAAAAAGACACTAGTTTTCCTAGAAACAAAATGGTAACTCCACTGGGGAGTGAATAGATGTTTGTTTGTTGTTGTTGTTGTTTATTTTATAAAATATAGACAGATCCTGAAGTCAGCCAGGTAGCCTTCAAACTGCTCTTTCTTTGCAATTGCATAGTAGATGAACATTGCCTCAGTCAATCTCTGGTTTAGTTTATGAATTAAGTATTTGACTTACAAGCATTCTAGATGCTCTATTCATAGCCCAGTAACCTCTCAAGTCATTCCTCTGTACTTTTCTCTTTACTATCCATCATAGCTTAGCTCAACTCACTAAAAACAATTGCAAATTTGAGCCAAAACCCACTTCATTTGCGCTCCCTAGCCCATCGCACTATCTATTATTGTCAGCCAGCATGCATCGCACCTCTCAAGTCTATAAAGTGCGATGAATCCCTATTTCTGTGAAGCCCAAGTGCGATGACTGACTGAACCTATTTCCATTCTAGAAATTTGGGGTTTTTTGTCCTTGCTTTCAATCTTGTTTAGTTACTTTGCTGCTTATGAACAACACCTCATTACTGAAGCCTTCTTGTATCACATAGATTAGCCTCCATTGATTAGGATTAGTAAATGTTTTTATGTATTTGTCCATCATTTACAATCCTTTGTCGAAAAGTTGCTTAAATCAAACTGTCGCTTTGGTACGAAAAGTGTCGTAACTGTCATTTTGTGTCAAAAAGAGAAGTGTCATGGGTTCTTCCTTCCTTGGATAGTCGATTGAACTTTTTGTCATGTATTTGGTTTGATTTGTTTTTATTCAAAGCATCGAAAGAATTTATTTTTTTTCAAAATTGAAAAGTTTTGTTTAGTCTTCCTTTTTATTTTGAAAAAGAGATTGTTGAAATGTCATTTTGAAAGAAATATTTCAGATCTTTGCTACATTTGTTTTTCCTTTTTGGAATTTTTCACATTAAGGGGAATGAAAAAAAGTACATGCATTTGCATTTGCATTTGGTTTGTGTGAAAAAAATGATTTAGGAAAGTGCATTAGTGTGTGCTCTTTGCTCTTTGTTTGAAAGAATTGTAATCTTCTTTCTTTAACAGCTAGGATTTTCATTACTCAAAATAAACAACGACTATTTATCATTGTAGATTGCATTTTATGAATTTTAAATCAACATCACACGGTGAACTATTAAAAGGAAAAATTTAAACAAGATCAACTCTAAAATAAATCTCAATGAACCTAACAATGCTTTGGAACCTAATGCAACACATCTAGATGTCTAGGCTAGAGACGTGTTCCGGCATCGTAAAAACTAGTAACTATCATTTTCATCAAAGGTTGGGTGATTCCTCCCCCTTGATACGACAAGTGTTAGAACGGACTTGTGCTCCCCGTACCATCGCATATATATTGGGAGACCACAATAGGCTTATATCCTTTATCCATAGGAAGCTGTGTCTGATGCCCTATCGATCGCAATGCACTGAACACAACATTCAAGAAGATTGACTTCCATACATAAGTCCTTGGTAATTTCTCTTTAATTTATCACCAAGGTTATATTGTAGTTTTACGATTGGTTTGGTAATCCCTTTGTCTAGATTTTCTAGAGTAGTCACTTTCGTTCCTTTTCAACTCTTTAAAAGAAAAGGTCCATATGAGCACTTGTCACTTCAGGCTCATTAAAAATTGAAGGGGACTAGAGTCATCTTTAGCTTTTTCTCGACTCTTAAAAAATGAAAAAGAAAAGTTGTGTCAAAGCGTCTTTAAAATTAATTGAATTTGGAATAACATCCCTATTCCTTATTTGATCTTAGGTTGAGATATATGGAGACAAATCTAGGATCCACCAATCAAGGTATCCCTTTTGAGGGGAATCCTAGTCCTTTTTCTTCTTGGGGAAATTTTGGTGCTCCGTATATGGCCACATTGTCCCTTCTGGGAATTACCATTGGCTTGCTAGTATGGCTATTCTTAACCTCTGTGGTTCAAAATACCGTTATTCCTCCACAATAGAATCAACATCCAGTTGATACTAAAGTTGACCCTTCGCCTTCTTCTTTGTTTGTTTTTTCCTCCCCTTCTTCCTCTTCACTTGGTGAAAGTATTGGTACTAGTAACCAGGTGGCTAAGAAGAATAAGAAAGGGAAGAAGAAGAAGAAGAAGCCAATTCAGCAAGGGGGAAACCAAGCAACCATTGCTTTCAATGCATTATCTAATGAAAATCCATCCATTAAACTTCCCAAACCCAAGTTTCCATGATTTGTATGAGAGACCATTTTCATCGAGATTGCCCTTGGTTTCCTTGGATCTTGAAAGAATGGTCTCCCCATTCACAACATCCCATGTCATCAACTTCTGGAGATCATGTTAGTAACACACATTCAACTAGTGATAGTAAACTTCATGGACAAAGGAGAAAAGTAAAGTTTCCATGTAGGTTCTGTGAAGGTAACCATTCCTTTCACCTTTGTCCCTTTTTGGATGAAGCCAAAAGAGTGTTGGATAACCGTCTATCTTCACTGTTGCGACTCCCATTTGGTTACAAGAAACTCTCCCTAAGCCCTTCACTAGTTGAAAAACGGACTGACTTAAATCAACCGTCGGTCAAAACCACTCTCTTTGAAAGTGAATCTTATGAGTCTATACTTAACTAAATTCAACAGGTCGAGGCAATAGTTGACCCAATTCCACCTTCAGTTAATCGTACCTTTCCCGAAGAGAGTGAAAATGATACTGCTCAAGTTCTTTTTGTTTCTTCAGATTCAAATGAGCTTGGGGGCAGTCCACCTATTCCATCAAGACAGGAGGAAAATTCTACAGTTCTCATAACTCAAGGGGTTAATTCTCCTGTTTCTACAATACCCCCTCTAAGTAGTCTAGTCACTTCCTTTGATTGGAACAAACTGGCAGGATCTCGCCTTCCTTCTTATGTGCCTTTCCAGATCATAGTACAAGTTTGTAAAATTATTGTACCTGACACTATTATGGACGAAGGTGCATCAGTAAGTATCCTTTCCTCAACTTCTTGGCAAGCGCTTGGTTCACCACCACTTGTACTTGTTACACATAATCTATTAGGCTTTAACAGAGGAACCAATCAACCGTTAGGGATCCTTCCTTAGTTACCTATCACTTTGGGAGGAAAAACCATTTATCTAAGCATGATGGTAGTCCCAAGACCTTTAGATTACAATTTACTTCTTGGGTGTGACTATGTTTATCACATGGGAGCTATTGTTTCAACACTCTTTCAAGTGATTTGTTTCTTGCATGAAGGCAGGATTGTCACCATTGACCAGCTTTCATTTCCCAGTCCAAATATAGCTCCTAGTCAACCATCATCTCTAAATGGTCCATTTATACCAATGGTATCATCCCTGCCATGGGTTAATTATGTGGAAACCTGTTCCATACCTACATCGGCTGACGATCAATTCATTGATGTTGTACATTATGTTCTGGGGGCATTAGAACCGGATCTCTCCTTCATGACCACTTATGAGTTCTGAACAAGATTCTGCCGAGGATAGTTCATTATCTTGTGTCAACCTTGTTAAAAATTGAAACCAAGGGGCCAAGGATAGTTCTTTATCTTGTTTCAACCTTGTTAAAAAATGAAACCAAGGGGCCGAGGATAGTTCGTTGTCTTGTTTCAACCTCGTTAAAAAATGAAACCAAGGGTTGGAGGATAGTCCGTTGTCTTGTGTCAACCTCATTAAAAATGAAACCAAGGATGTGATCATAATTCTTTGTCGTGTGTCAAGCTCATTGAAAAATGAAACAAGGCCCCAAGTTCAAAGTCGAGTCTCTGATTATATCTCGTAATATTCCAGTCGAGTCTTTCACTTGATCTCGTAAAAGATCCTTCATTCCATCCACCTAATTTCCATGAGTAGTCTAGTGAATGTAACAAAGATTAGGGGGCATGCACCCTTGTCTATTCTGCAAACGAACCTAGTTGAAAAGATAAGTTTCCTTGTAGGTTATGTGATTGGTCTGACACGCCATTCACCTTTGTCTATCCTTGATGAAGCCAAGGAAGTGTTTTGTCTTTTGGACAAAACCATCCTTCCTAACCACAATAGTTTCCATATGGTTATAAGAGACTCTCATTTTCATCATGCTGGGGGCATGCAAACCTTTTTTCCCATTTTTAATTTTTACTTTTGTCATTTCTAGCTTTTTAGTTTTATCGTTTCTAGCTTTTTAGTTTTGTCATTTCAAGCTTGCATAAAAATGAAACCAAAACTGAGCATAGTTCCCCCATGGTTAAAGCTTGTTAAAAAATGAACCCACCTGGAGTAATTAACCTTTGTAATTGCCATGCCATCAACCTTTTGAGCCTTGGTTGTGTACCTCCCATCACCTCCATTCTTTTGGCCGATCATACGCTTCCACTTGGTTGTTTACCCTTTTTGAGCAACAGTTGTGATGAGTTGTCTTGTTAGCCAGCCTCTTCATAGAATTCACCATGTTTCGAGAAGTTCCAAGATTACTCGAAACCAGTTGCTACCTCAGACACCACTCAGTCCTCAAAATTGAGTCTCCTTTAAACCCTTTTCAAACTCATTAAATATGAAAATATTGTCAAGCAATTGGCCTTTCCAGCTCGTTAAAGTGCTTGGAAATGTCACCCTCCTGTATAATTTTATACTTTTTCGGACCAAGCGATTATCCTACGAATATGTGCGAGTGCTTGTCTTTTTCGACTCGTTAAAGTGATCAGAAAAGTCATCCCTTTTGTATTATTTTATCCTTTTTCAGACTTAAGGGATTATTCTACGAAAAAGAACTTATGGAGTCTTCTTTTCGTCCCCTTTTCAAACTCTCTAAACATGAAAAGGACTAAGTTATCCTTGTCATTGAACTCATTAAAACAATAGCGACAAACTTGTCCATTCCAAAAAAGAACGAGTTTAATTATCGCTGGACTAGTTAAAACATAGCGACAAGTTTGCCTGAAGGGAAAATTATAGAACAAGCATATGTTATCCTCCTCAATATTGACAAAAATAAAGAGGTACTGGTTAGCAATGACTGGGGAAAAAGGGAAAAAACTTGAAGAAATTTATGGTATCAGGTCACTCTTGAACATGTCACTTTCACTCCATCACCATGATTGAGTCAGGTTGGGTTATTCTGTTCACTAGTCATCTCACCATTGGTCTTCCACACCATCCATCTATTGGGGTTAATGCAACCAATCCATCTCAGTGTCGCTGATATGTTCAAGAGAATTCATTCAGTTGAGAAACCACAACCTAGTTAACACCTCATCCACTGCAATAATTTCAACCTTCATTTTCCATGACCGCCATTCCTGAACCTTGTGTTGTCAGATCGTTTTCACCTCCAGAAATCATTTTCTTCGTTTCATGTTGTAGATGTGGGATACATCAAGGCCCTCCTATGACGAGTTGCTTCTTGTCGACATCAGCTCTTTATCCAAGAAGCTGACTCAGAAACACCCCTTTCAGTGCTTTAAAGCTTGCATGCCTCAATGGCAAGTTTCTCACTTCTAGCGACAGGTTGACATCAATGGCCTTCAACCGAAAGATTTTTCATGGTGTTCAACATCGGACCATAAATTCACAGCACGTGAATTGTACTGCAGTACCTTGAGGGTCATTATCATTATCGATGATTCCTCTCGCACTTGTTAACAACTCACATTATTTGCTGGTAATCAGGTGATGTCTTTCCATATTCAACTTCAGAACATCTCTTCACATGGACTGACTTGTACATCGGGCAAAGATTAAACAATTTTTAAGACCCCAAATCTAGTTTCATCCATCCGGGCTGTGATATATTCAGGGATATAAAGACATCAAATGTACCAAGAAGCTGCAAAGACGGTCATCCAAACCAAGGATGATGACTCTACATCTGAAGAATCATCAGACGACTATTTGATCTATGTACATGAAATGAATTTATAAAGCTGAGCATGGGAATGCTCGCCTCAGCTAGATCATGAAAAACTATATTATGATGATGTATTGTATTGTATCTTATATAGGTCACCTTCCAGTTGGAAACCTCAGATCCTCATGATAAAGCATTTCACCCGACATCAAGATTTACAACTTCATGCTTTAGGGGGAAACTATTATAGACATATTTGGGCACTTCAACCCCAATCTTTTACGTAAATAAACTAGGGCTCTTCAACCCCTAAAAGATTTGCTTCATACCCTAAAAGAAACATGGTCATCTGATTACATCATTCCCCGAAAGTTCCACTTGCGAAAGCATCCAAAATCGGCCTAAACTAGACCATACTGACTGCTCCACTGTCAGGTGCGATGCATAATGACTTCTACACTAGCCAGGTGCGATGTATACTAATTAGGCCTTCTTTAGGGTGCGATGGGTGAGGATGGACAAATGTACGAGACAGTTTTCTAAGTGGATGCTCAAGGAATCTTTTAGAAACTTATCCTATGACACTTGCCTGTCTGAATTCGCCCAGGGATGAGTACGAGATCCAATAAATCTCCAAGTGGAACCAAATGCAAAAAGTGGAATGACACTAATCAAAACCCCAGAGATGACTCACACCCTTGCAGACATCTATAAATGGATCCCTCATCCAAGAGATCTAGAGGCTGGATTTTTGTGAATTGCAAGGAAGTGTTGATAGTTTTTATTTGAGGAAATAGCATTGTATTGTTGGTGTGATATTGATATTTCATGAGGTGAAGAGGGATTGATGCTGGGAGGATGATGCTAGATCAGACAACTGGGTTGTTATTCTCCCTTCTATTTAATAAAGTTCTTCAAGTTTCTTCCATATGATTGTGAAATTATGAATGTTATCATTTGTGAATGCTATTGTATGTTCATTATATATCTAATTTTGTAGTGTTTATGTTACAATAGATCAAGATGATTTGATAGTTCTTTACTACTGTGTTTCTATAGGTACTCTTCAAGCGGGATAAGTACAGAGAGGAGTTGCAAGCTCTATCAAGGGAGAGAAAGATCAAGCAAAGGATTAAGCGGAATTTCTAGGTTGGTCCTCGCATCTTCCTCTTATCTATTGTGCGTAAAAGAAATCATTGAATTACTTTAAACTTTTGTTTCTAGGGTAGCTGCCAAACCTAGAGGGCTAGTCGATCAAAAAGACACTAGTTTTCCCAGAAACACTCCTCCAAAGAGATATACTAGCTCTGCGTAGTGGAGAAGCCAAGTCTTCTTACAATACTATCCAAACTCTCTCTAAGATAGTCCTATCAAAAGCTTGGCTGACCAAAAATCCTTTACAATGAATTATGAGGTTCTAGCAAAGGGTGGAGTGATGCTTGAAATTCCCCTTTGTGACAATTCATCAAACCTCATGACTCTTCATCTACTCTATGACTATTAAATCTAACTATTGACACTTGAACTTCCACTTGACAAGACGTTACATTACAATGCACATGTGCACATGTAAGACAAAATTGCTTGAGCAAGCCATGCAAGACATTACTAACACTCGGTCTGTTGTGGTGAAACCAACTCTTTGACATGCTTGTGATGGTGAAGGTGGTGAGATGATGCCAAACTTGGTCCTCCGTGATGGTGTGCATGCATTCCATGGTGACATATTGCTGAAGTGAACTCTTGCCTCCATTGCATCCTAGTGAATTGGTGTGGCTCCTCCATCCAACTCGTCTGCTAGCATGCACATGGTCTTCTTGGGTGCGGCCAAACTAAAAACACACTAATGCACAATGTCAGTGTTGATCTTCCAATGTGTGTTGGTGGTCATGTGCATCAACTCTCAACTACATGTTTGGCTCCAGTCGGACTTGCTTCTTGTTTTTGCCTCAGTGAGTGTGTTGAATGGGTGGGATCGCATGCATGTGCATAATGACATGCATGCTGCTGAATTCCCTTACATGTGATCAACAACACTGCACACCATGTCTACTCCATGCCAACTTTTGGGATGGATCTATAACTTGTACGGGCACAGTTTCATGCATGACTGCATGTTGAGCCCACTGACGTTCCTGTTCCTGCTGCAACTCATTCTCTCATCTATGCAGCTCCTATACTTCCTCGAGTTTCTGCTTCAACACATGCAACTAATTCTTTGTTCCATTCTCTTTCTTCACGCGATCTTCATGTCATGTCGTCACCTCATAGCCTAAGTCTCCAAAGTTGCTTTCAACACAAGTTGATCTTCTTGAGCTTGCAACTTTGTTTCGCTTCAGTGTTGTTAACAACTTTCATCTTGTGTTCGCCACATCTGGTGTGCTACCTTCAGCTATTCTTCATGGTGTTTCTTGCTATGATGTTCTTGACATCATATCTCGATGTCCTTGTCTATGAAAAGCTTGATGTCTTCATGGGTATGCAAGTTCATAAACACTTGATTGACTGCATCCCCAAGTGTGCTCTAAACGATTCCTTTGACTCTACTCTCCTAGAAACCATTGTACCTATGTTGCTAAGAGGAAGGTGAACACCTGTGATACCTGGAGAAATGACAACACTCATGGAAAGAAATATGTCAGTCCAAAACCGAAACAAACTTGAGAACTAACTTGCAACATACTTGTGTGACTAATCATGAAGGTCGCGCAATTTCCATCAGGAGGTCGAGAGAATCACTGCCAAAACTACAAAAGACACATTCTCGGATGTCAAGAGGCTGACTAACTAATGGAACTACGCAATGCATAGTCCATCTTGACCTGTTGAGGACTGAAACTGCTCAATGCATAATTTCAGTCAACAATGACATGCAACCAACAAACTGCCTTGCGTAGTTTTTGGGACCAACAGGACGCTACCTCAAATAATTATGCAATACAAACTTGGAGGTTAGTTCCTGGCTAGAATTATGCAATTTCTAGAGGGAAGACAGATTCTTCGCTTCCGAAAATGTGCAGTGCTAGCTAGGCAAGGTACGTTCCGGGCGAAGGCAGCCTAGTCCAGCTAAAGGGTGACTAAAAACATGAGAAGTGTGAATGAATCATGAGATGAGTGCAAACAAGAGTGAATGATCATTCATGCAAATGAGAGTGCAAGATTCAGGAAACGAGAAGGCATGTATGTGTGTGAAGCGAGTCGCCACAACGATGACCATTCATGCAAGAGCAGTTTCATGCATGCGACAACAATGAGATGTTAACAAAAAATGAAATGGTGCTAGTACAAGCTAGTATGTATCGAAACAACGGCAAGTGCTCACTGAAATCAAGAAGACAACATTCATACAAAGAGAAACACAAAAAGCACTAGAAATGCAGTGCAAGACATGAAAAGTGGGCTTACCACAAAACAACTGAGTTGAATGTGCCAACGACTCCTAGATGTAATGTGGCATGTCAAAGCTGTAAGATTGATGTGAGGAATGAGATTTGTAGTGTCTAGTTGATGAGTTTTGATAAAATAGAGGTTGTGACGTGCATGCCACCAATTTAGGGAAAGAGACACTTGGTGGGAGGTTTCTAAAATTATCCTTGCATGTAACCTCCAACTGCTAAAAATAGCTCCCTAAAAAAAGGTATTTCTTTGCATGCTTCCTTTAAAGGAGCACCCCATGCATGCAAATCAGTTTTGCTCAGTTCTGGAGGGAACTGGTCAACTCAACTACACATGCAACAATCTCATCATCTTGGAGAAAAAATGTCCATTTCTGGGAGGTAGTTGGGCTAGCTTCCCAGAGGGATTGTATAATTTCTGGGCAGAGAAATTGACTACTGCCCAGGATTGTGCAATTTCTAGGCTGAGCAGTCCTGCTAGGAGGAATTGCGCAATTTTCCCAGTGAACAGTGACAAGCAGATTTGCAAAGTTCTAGAGTCCAACAAGTTTCCAGATAGAATTGCACAATTTTTGGAGGGAAGGCTGGTTATGCAATTTATTGAGGGAGATTCTTAGCTTGTAGTTGGACCAAGTCTGGTGAAATAGGTTGTGAGGGGAATGCAACAATCTTTTATGGACATGCTATCATTCTGCAAGAAAATCACAGAACCTTGTGTACTTGACAAGACAAGACATGTTGTTGTGAAAGGTTGGTAGGGAGGTTCTGAAATGAAGCTAAGGAAAAATTTTGGAGGGTGTTTGTAGCTGCTACAACACTTGGCGACACATTGGTAGACCTTCAACTCTTTGAACGGACCTTGTTCGTGAAAAGGAAAGTCTAACACCTTGGAAAGTATTGTTTAGTTCTTAGTTTGTCTTGATTTCCACACTACTTGATTGTAAGATGTAGCATCTGCCAAGTCCTTGGTCAGTCGACACACATTCCAATCCAAGCCAATGTAGTTGTTTCGATTAGGGTTGAGTATATGATGCACAAGCAATATAGTCGTCAGAGTCTTAGTTTCATCTCTAGTGTTGCTTCTCTTCCAGTAGGTCTACACAGTACCTTGATGAAGTCATGCAAGAACACAAGCATGGCTCCACTACCAGCGAACTTGGTCAGTACCCCGGTAGAGTTACTTGCATCACCTCTCTATGAAGGAAGCATTTCTCTTCTTTCACCTTATTTATTTTTTATTTTTTTAAACTTTTTTTTTTATTTTTCCATTTTTTCATTTTTCATCTTCATGCATTTGTATAGTGCTTATTCATTTCAGAGGTGGAAGAGGGATCCCGACTTGTTGAGAGTAGAAGAGGTTGTTCCTTCAAAGAAGTAGTTTATGTATACCTCTAACATGCTTGTAAAGGTTTTACCCCTCACCTTACTCTACTTGACTGAGCTAACAAGGATTAACCCAAAAATGACTGACTAGAGTAGGTGATACTAGTTAGCATGCAAGCATTGTGTTTTTACCAAGGTTCACTTCGAACAGTATGCATCATGGGCTTAAGACAACGAGTTCTTACATAAGAGAGAAAACAAAAGATAACCAAATGTCGATAGTTGTACAAATCCTCTTGTACTTTACCCAACTTGTTTCAAGAGTTGCACATGCTAAACTAACTTATGAACAATAACAAGCAAACTAACTAGAAAGTAAAGCAAGAAGCAGAAGAAAATGTGGAAGCAAAGCCAGTAAGTAGAAAAACAAGAAAACAAACAAACACAAAAAGAAAGAAGAAAACACACATGCAAGAAAACAGATCAAAAGAAAACACTACTCCTAATCCTAAACTAATAGCGCATGGGTCATCTCACTTGAAGTGATACTTCCAATGCATCTAGCAGCGCATTGGTTGACCCATGTTGGTGAAGGCACAATTTGCGAACATCGCAATTGCACAAACTAGTAAGCATGAAAGATATAACGATGAAGATGGACACATTCCAAGCTTACAAGTGACCACATAACAAAGATGAGTGAAAGCGCATGACATGCACTCTGTGGAGCTACCATGGTGTTGTGCTACACTGCATGCAGATGTCGAGTGTATGAATTCTCTTGATTGTGACATGTAAGTAAACATGAGAAAGGTATACCACTTACGTTGTGTATGTGTGCTTGCTGTGTAAGATTCCTCCAATTCGTGAGCAATGGGATCATGTATTTTGAGTGGACGAAGTGAAATCTGGGTGTTTGGTTGATCTTCAATGAAAAGTAGAGAGTGATGAGGATCTTTGAGTGTTTCAACGATTTCTTGACCGGAAGTGAAACCAACCTCAAGAAAGTGAGGGCCTGACATAACCATCATCTCGAGCTTAAGTGCCTCGACAGTCTACAGGGTTTCGACTTCGTTGATAGATAGATCATCGTAGACCAGTGTCTTAGACAGATTAACCACAATTGAATAAACATCCTGATCAGATGAAGAAGTAGAGAGATCACAACAACCAAGATAAGAAAATTGAGGATGTTTGTTGGCATCCTCATGATTTGATAAATAGGGCAGAGGGGTAGATGAGAAGGAAAGATGTTCACCCTCTGTGTTTCCAGAAATGACAGATGACAGATTGGATGGGTTTTCGAAGGAAGATGTGTCCTCTCCACATTGTGATGATAGACTGACATCTAACGTGTCTTGTGAATGATCAGAAGTAGAAACATCTAAAATGGGTTTTCACAGTGGAAATCAGTAGTGGCAGAATCACAAGGGATGTCAAGATAAAGTGTATGAGGCACAGCTAGAAGGGATTCATCCTTCATTGTGAGTTATTCTTTAGATTCTCACACACACTCACCATGAATGATGGCACATGTTGGCTGCATAACACCAACTCCTTCAAGAACTTGATCCTCATTCATAGCAGATGAGGAGTCTGGAATGGAAGAGCACAAGACAGTACAATCTGGAGGATCAATAGAATGCAGGAACGAAGGTTGAGGGAACCAATCCATGTGACAACCAACAATCTTGCAAGCCAAATCTATGCAAATATAAAGAGCTGGTGGGGTGGGAGGATGTGACAGTTCAACAAATGTATGTGCATGTTCTCCCACATCACTTTGTGGTGGTGGAGTTATTTGATGAGGTGAAGGCACATAGTCACTTGTGACAACCACTGTGCCCGATTGTGATTGCGTAGCTCCATCACCAAAGTGTGCTGAACGATGTTCGGAAATGTGAAGAAGATACTCATATCTTCCCTCGAGAAATTCCCAATCAATGTCAACTTCAGGGAATCGGTATGCAAGATTACAAAAGTGTGGTAAAACGGTTCAACGGATTCATCGGGTGCTTTTTGTAATTTCACAATTTCTTTGTTGAGTGCTTTGTTGTTGAAGTGATTAAAAGCATGGTCTATCTCTACAACCAGATGAGCAAAAGAATGAATATATTTTTCGGGAAGTGTGGCAAACCAGTGCATTGGGTGCCTCAAAGCATGTAGATGAACAACGCACAGCTCATGTATTATTCAAAGATTCCATGTCTTTCACATGAGCCTACAATGCCGACCGCATGCCTAAGCAAGGCTACATGACCTCCACCATCATATGCTTTATGTGAAAAATTATTTGAGATCTCTTTTGAGATAATGAAGTTGTTCCCATAATACATACACTCCGGAAGTGGAACTTTGTACTTAGTCATGATGGATATGTAGAGATTTAAAATAGATGTGAGGACTTAGCATGTCATCTTTCCCTCCTAGCACCAAAATGTTGATAGTGATGGACCCACCAACATGTAAGGGGATCTCTATTGAGCCCTGAAACTACATATCTCCTACACATTTTCCTAAACATTTTCCACCCACCTAGACCTCATATGCTATCAACATCATTGCATATTGATTCTAAAAGAGCATTTAAAGTGGTTTTCTAACTATGTTTTGTGTTTGTTGTTTGAATTAGATTTTGCTTATAAGCTGCGGAATGCAACCACTTTCCACATCTGGTTCAACTTTCCACAGCTGTTTTTGTTAAACTCCAAGTTGCAAGTGTCATCCGGCGAAACCAAACACGTGGGCAAGTTAGAAATGACCTAGACTTGGATCAGGTCTTATTGGTCTAGTCAGATTCATTAAGGAAAGTCGTGGTCAACGGTGGTCAAAGGATGGTCTAACGAAGGAGTCCTATGGCAGCTGGACACTATTTTCAAACACGTGAAGGATTCGTGGCCTTTTCTAGATCCCTAGGGTCATGTTGACACCTATAGGCTGCCCCATGATGTGAATCCAACAGACGCTTTTGATAGATTTAATAATCTCAGCAACCATCATGCTAAATCCATGGACGTTGTCTTTTATGTGTCTTCTGTTGACATAGTTTCACAAGAAAACAGTTATGAAGTTTTTGTTATAAATAACGCGTTTCTATACGCATAGAGTTAGTCTTTTGTTAATGTAATTTTGTTGTAAAAGTTTACTGTGTCGTGACACTAGTCCCACTATGGTAACGATGTTTTGAAATATAAAAGAGGACTCTGTTTCTACATGATTGTATGACCATAATTCTTGACTGATAGCCTATTGACCGAGGCTGTGCAGAGGGCCCCTGCACACTGAGGTTTCATTTTCTTATTGCTGTAAAGTTTTATGCATTGTTTTCTCATTTCATTTGCATATATTTCATAAGTTATCCACCTATGTATATTTCATTTGTTATGGTATTAACATTTCATTTCTGTACATGATTTTTCAGCTCTGTATATTGTTAATAACACTGATCAGTGTGTGTGTTTCAAGATAGAGTAGGGCTGGGTATTTTCATACAGTTTTTACAATAACTAGTGACATGGAATTAGCCTCTCTACTGACTCTACTTTTCTTAGTTTTTTAATTCTAGTTATGCTTTGGTTCCAGTCTTGTTCACTTGCTTTAATAGTTAGTTTAGATATTAGATTGCTCATGTCATTGATGTTATCTCTGAAAGCCATAGCTTAGACTACCTGGCGAGGTTTCAGACTATGAATGATGTGATTTGATTTTAGTTTTAATTTGCTGCAATTAGACATCAACTTGCTCATATCATTGATGTTATCTCCGAAAGCCATAGCTTAGACTACCTGGCGAGGTATCAGAGTATGAATGATGTGATTTTATTTTAGTTTTACTTTTCTACAATTAGACATCAACTTGCTCATATCATTGACGTTATCTTCAAAAGCCATAGCTTAGACTACCTGGCGAGGTATCAGACTATGAATGATGTGATTTGATTTTAGTTTTACTTTTCTGCAATTAGACAGCAACTTGCTCATATCATTGATGTTGTCTTTGAAAGCCATAGCTTAGACTACCTGGCAAGGTATCAGACTATGAATGATGTGAATTGATTTTACTTTTTAGACTGCAATTTTTTATTTTCTTGAGTGCAGTAGCTTAGTTTATTTTTCTGTATTTAAACAGCAATAGAGATAATGATTTCATGATCAATAGTTCATTATTTGTTTGACTTGAGTAGCAACACATTTTCATTTTTGTTCAAGTATTAATTTCATCATTAGTATGCTCTAAGACACTCTGAAGTATTAAAGTTCTGGAAATCATTATAGAGGACATAATTTCCTAAAAAATTATATCCATACTCACCTTCTAGAGTATTCTTAAAACTCAGGGATAGAATTTCCATTCACATTAGGAGAAAAACAAAGATGAAAACCCCCAAAACAAAATAAAAATAAAAAACAACAAAAAGTAATAAATCGGTTGTCTTGCACATATAGTGCGCCATGCTTCATCAACTTACAAATCCCAAATTGACAATTAAATTAGCAATTTAGGACACACTAAATTGACCAAAAAATTTGGCGCCATTGCCCGGGAAGTGTAACTAGGTAGCCAATTTCTTAAAAAAAGGGGGAAAACTGATAACTTCTTAAAGTATGCTCTCCTCTTGCACATAGTGTGAGCTGGAGGATCAGAAAAGAGAGTTGTTAGTTCAATAATTTCTTGAGTATGCTCTCTTCTTGCACCTAGTGTGATCTGGAAGATCAGAAAGAGAATTATTAGCCCAACTTGAAAGAAAAAAAAAATGACATGCATAGAGAAAGAAATTCTAGGGGATTCAAGGTTTATAGCTAGGGCCAAGAGTTTGATTTTCACAACTCCAGCTACTTCAAGGCATAGACAAGATTCACCCCCATCTACTCCTAGCCTTAGGATTCTTGGAATTCAAGGAGCAGCAGCTGAATTAGAGGATTCTCCCACACTATCTACTAAATCTGATCTAGGAGAAGAACCTTTCTTCACTTCTACAGGGGAACATATTGTAATCAATGAAGTAGAATCACCTGAAGAAGAGAAGGAAGGAACTTTCTCTCATCCACCCTTGATAGAAGAACCGGAAGACTCTGAGGAGACTATCATGATGGAGGAAGTAGTAGATGGATTTGGAGGAGGGGGTAGAGCTAGAGGAAGAGGAAATAATGGAGGCAACAATGGTGGAGGTAGAGGTAATAATGGAGGGAATAGGGAAGGAGATAACTCATTTGGATTCCCTATAGTTGATGAGGAAACCCATACAACAATGAAAAACATTTCACTATCTATCCTCCCAAACTTTTATGGGTTGCGAAGTGAGGATCCTGAAACATTTCTATTTGAGTTTGAAGTCATGTGCCGAACCTATGACTCTATGGAAGACTCTCAAAAAATCAAACTGTTTCCTTCAACATTGAAGGGAGCTGCTTTGAAATGGTTCATGGGATTAGTCACCCAATCTATTAGGACTTGGAATGATATGAAACAAACATTTTTGGATAGATACCTGGACTATTGCATGCCCACCAATCACAAGGATGAGGTATTCAAAATGATGCAAAAAGAAGATGAAAACTTGGAGGATTTACTTGAAAGATTTCAATACAATTCAAAGAGAGCAAAAATGAGTAACTTAGATGAGGAAACCGTAAAATCCCTTCTATTAAAATCCATTAGATATGAATGGATAGATATTTTAAACATGATGGGGAAGGGAGATATTTCTCAACTTCCACTTCGTGATATCACAGAACTATGTGTCCATCTCTCAAGAGGAAAATCTAAAACGGGAAAAGGGCCTAGAAATCATTCTCTTATTAGAGCAAACAAATTTGCATCTGGATCAGTAAGTAGGGCAGAGATTGGCAATATGCTTGATGAATTCAAAACTGATATTCTAGGGAGCCTTAGTGAACAACTAGACACCCTTAAAATACAAAACAAGCAGAAAACAGAAGATGATGCCTTGGCCATCTTTTGTCCAAAATGTAGAAAGAAACATGCTCTAAGGGAATGCCCTTTGGATGAAAAAGTTGTAGAAACATGTATGATTTTATTAGAAAGTCATGAGACAAAGGATTGTCCTTCAATGCCTGGGCTCAAAGCTATCTTTCAAGAAGATCTAAATTCAGTAGAATCCCTTTGTTTTGTTTCAAGAAGACCTTGGCAGGGGCCATAAAATCAAGGATTTAATAACCCTATGAACTTTCAGCCCCCGCCAAATTGGAATTTTTGGCAACAACCTTGGCCCCAACCTCAAAATCCATATCAATCATGGGCACAAGGGATGCAAAATCCTTATGGGAGATTTTCTCAATTTTATCAATATCCTCCATCTTTTCAAAATCAACAAACTCCACAACTTCCAAATCAAAATCCACAACTCTCATTGCCATTTCCACAATAACAACCTTCTCAACAAAATCAAAATCCTCAACTCTTTCTTCCATTTCAACAAAAGACAAATCAACTGCCAGCCCAGCCATTGCCAAATCCTAATAATAAAAATCCTAAGAATACTTACATGATAGAAGGACAACAATTTCCTACCTATATGATTGTTCCTCTTAATGATGTATAACTCAGGTCTGGTAGAGTTTTAGAAAAACCTTCTATAGATGTCCAAGAGCAACATACCTCTAAGGAGGATTTTCTTAAAGTCAATAAGGGTTTTGAGGAAGCATCTCTTCAAAACTCAAACACTCAAAAAGAGAAAGAAAAAGAGTCAACCCCCATAACTCCTATAGTTAAGAAACCTGCATCTTCATCCACACCTTCGTTCCCTGAAAGATTACAAATTGACAAAGGGGTGGAAAAACAAATATTGTTGCCTGACTATGATTTTCTAGATGAATTAAAGAATGTTTGTATCAAGATTCCCTTGCTACAAGCCATTAGAGAGATTCTTTTACTAGCAAAAACAATAAAGGAGTTGAGTCTCAAAAGACCAGGAAGGAAACCAAGAGATACAAGAAGAATCCACCTGGTAGGAAAAATTGCAGATATCATGATGGGAAAAATTACCATGCAGAAGTATGTAGATCCAGGTAGTCCAATTGTCAAGACACATATAAATGGGATAGAAATTCCAAATAATTTGATTGACTTAGGGGCTTCTATAAACATTATGAGTAGACAGACTATGGAACAACTTAAACTTCCTAATCTTCTTTTTACACCTACCTTACTGTAACTTGCAGATAGATCAATAATCAAACTAGATGGTGTACTAGAAGATATTTCAATCTCCTTAGATTCTTGGGAATATCCATTAGATTTTATGATTTTGACTCCCAAGAGTAATTTAGGAGGTCACCCACTCATCTTAGGAAGACCTTGGCTAGCCACAACTGATGCTTTTATTAGTTGTAGATCTGGGGATATGTACATTTGTGATGGTAGTTCGACAAAGAAATTCAATTTGTATCCTCCAGCAAAAGCAATTACAGAAGTAGGAGACAATGAATGGGTCAGTGATGAGGACACTATACAACCTGTCTTTACCATTTCTGAAATTAGTGAAGATAGTCAAATTCTAAACACATTAGAAAATTTTGAAACATCTTCAGAATATGACCACACACAATTTCAATTAGATTCTGACATTGAGTATTTATCATCAAGACAAATGTCTCTTTACTCTATGGAAGAGTTCGGTAGTTCTACCATTGATATTTTTTCAAGTAAAACATTGAATATTAACAAAAATTTGGAAAAATCACAACAGGAAGAACTAACCAGAATCTTGCAGAAACATTCTACTGCATTTGCATGGGAGTGTACTGATATGAAAGGCATTGACCCTAAGACTTGCATCCATCATATCTATATCGAGGAAAACAGTATACCAATCAGACAACCTCAGAGAAGGATGAATCCAAATCTTAGGGAGGTAGTGAAAGAAGAGCTCCAAAAACTACTCAATGTAAACTTCATTTATCCAATTTCAGATAGCCAATGGGTTTTCCCCTTCGGTTATAGCACCTAAAAAGAATGGTAAATGGAGGGTGTGCATTGATTACAGGGAATTGAATAAAGCAACTTTGAAGGATCAATTTCCTTTGCCCTTTATCGACCAAGTATTAGATACATTAGCAGGAAAGAAGTACTTTTCATTTCTGGATGGTTTTAGTGGTTATAATCAAATTCAGGTAGCACCTGAAGATCATGATAAGACCACATTTACCTGTCCATGGGTAACTTTTGCTTATCAAGTGCTTCTTTTTGGATTATGTAATGCACCTACAACACTCCAAAGAGCAGTATTAGGAATTTTTTTCAGATCTAATCCATGATTGTGTAGAGATTTATATGGATGATTTTACAGTTTATGGTGATTCATTTGAAAAGGCATTAGAAAATTTGGAAAAAGTCCTTATAAGATGTAAAGAAACAAACCTTTCATTAAGCCATGAAAAATGCTTTATGATGTTTACTGAAGGTATTGTTTTAGGACATCATATTTCAGGGGATGGGATTAAATTTGATAAATCAAAAGTTGAAGTCATCTCCAAGTTGCCTATTCCAAATTGTCAAAAAGATGTTAGAAGTTTTCTGGGATTTACTGGATACTATAGAAGATTTATAGAAAAATTCACCAAAATAGCATCTCCGCTTTTCAAACTGCTTACAAAAGACTGTGAATTCAAATGGGATCCTAATTGCCAATCAGCATTTGAAGCTTTGAAAACAAGAATATCTGAAGCACCTATCTTGAGAGGACCAAATTGGAAACTTCCTTTCCATATTTCTAGAGATGCTTCAGATACAACTCTAGGAGCTGTGTTGGGTCAAAAAGATTTAGTTCCTTATGCCATTTACTATACCAGTAAAAATTTAACTCCCACTGAGTTAAACTATAATGTGACTGAAAAAGAGTTCTTAGTTGTTGTCCATGCAATCAATAAGTTCAGACATTATATAACAGGCTATGAAACTTTTATTCATATTGATCATTCTGCTATTAGATATCTAATGAACAAACCTATTACTAATGGCAGAGTTACAAGGTGGCTCCTACTTTTACAGGAATTCAATATTACTATGTTGGATATACCAGGAAAACAAAATACAGTAGCTGATTTCTTGTCTAGGATTCAAAATACTAAAGAAGATTCCCCTGTAGAGGACAAGTTTCCTAATGAATATTTATTTGCAGTAACTACTAAGACCCCTTGGTATGCAGATACAGCTAACTATTTGGTTACAGGGAAACTACCTCCACATTTATTTCCTGGTGAAAGAAGAAAGATTATTCAGGAGAGTTCAAAATATTCATGGATTTCTAACGAATTGTTTAAAACAGGGCCAGATCTTGTGATCAGAAGATGTGTTAGGGAAGATGAAATACCTGATATCTTCAAAGCATGTCATGATGAACCATGCGGCGGACACTTTTCTGACAAAAGGACAGCCTATAAAATCCTATCTTTAGGATATTATTGGCCATCCCTCTTCAAAGATGCAAAACAATATGTCAAAAGGTGTGACAACTTCCAAAGAGTAGGGAAACCTACCATTTCAAATGAAATGCCATTGCAACCACAGGTACTCATCGAACCCTTTGAAAAATGGGCTTTAGATTTCATTGGACCTATTAATCCACCATCTAAACAAAAAAAGTATATATTGGTATGTACTGATTATGTCACTAAATGGGTAGAAGACAAAGCATTATTTTCTGCTACTGAAAATTCAGTTATTAGTTTTCTTTATGAGGATATTTTTACTCGGTTTGGTGTTCCAAGAGAAATTGTGACAGATCAGGGAAGTCAATTCACATCCAACTTGGTGGAGAAGCTGATGGAAGAATAAAAAATCAAGCACAAAAGATCTACTCCTTACCATTGGTAAGCAAATGGTCAAGTGGAGTATACAAACAAAGTTCTTGAAAGAACCATCACCAAAATTGTTCATCTACACAGAAGAGATTGGGCAGAAAGACTTCCTGAAGCCTTGTGGGCCTACAAAACTACATGGAGAAATACAACAGGACATTCTCCCTATGAACTTGTTTATGGGAAATAAGTCCTGCTCCCCATTGAGTTCCAAGTCAAAACCTTCAAGATGGCAATTCAGTTGGGGATGGATCTATCAGAAGCCTAAAAGCATAGAATGGAGCAGTTGAATGAGCTAGATGAGATCAGACAAGAAGCAATCCTAAGAACTGATATAGTTCAATATCAAAGAGCTAAGTGGCATGACAAATACATCAATGAGAAAAAGTTTCAAGAAGGAGACTAGGCATTGCTATTTGATTCCAAGTTTAAAGAATTCAAAGGGAAATTTCAAACTCATTGGCTTGGGCCATATGAGATGACAAAGTCTTTAGCAATGGAGCGGTAAGAATCAAAACCATTGATGAATTTCAAACTCCTCTTATTATTATGCAATAAGGCTGGTGAAGAAGAATCCTTCTTCTCCACCAACCTAGCCTTTGTCCTTTTTTAAAAAAAATAAAATAAAAATTGTATAAGCCTAAAAACCAATCACTGATTGGCAGTCTTATACAGAAAATACAGGGCGAAAATTAGGAACTCTTGATGCCCTATATTTTCTAAAAAAAAAAAAACTCTCTCTCTTTCTCATTCTCATTCCAATCCACTTCATTTTCATTCCAATCCACTTCATTTCATTCCACTCCATTTCATTCATTTCATTTCATTCCGCCGATAAAAGTTTCTATGACCATTTTCATTCACTCAGTCATCAATCCATCCATCTCCATTTAGTCATATGGTTGCTGAGTCAGTTTCCGCAGCTGTAAACTGATTCCGCAACTAGTTGTGTTTTCGCAACTAGCACCCTGTCATTCAACATTGGCAGTTATATAATAGGCAAAAATAATAAAAATCAAATGCAGGTATGACCGAGGAAATATTATGAAGACATGGGGCACCTAAAGGCATCAAAAAGGAGCAGTTGATCAAAGGTTAATGGACAACAAGTGGCAAAAATTCCAAGTATGAGTAGAAATTTATTTCAAATAGCATTCAAAGCACATTTTTGCATAGTTATTAAACCATAAGCTCCACTATATGCAATGATTGGCGTGATAGCCTCCATAACCATTCCACGAACCATGCATTTATTTTTCCAATGGCGTCATGATTAATCCTTAGATTTAACTCGTGTTTGGCTGCATTTTTACACTCCACCTGTAATTATGGGACGTGGCTGATTTGATTATGGATCTTCTCCACTGCATAAATTCCGCAGCCATTTCATAAATAAGTTTACGTCTACTCTGCAGCCGTCCAGTTTAAAAATTATGCCAGGTTCACTTCACTCCCCTACTATTTTATTTGAAGCCATGGCTACATTCCCACCTTGTTCACATAAGTCTCCGCTCCATTCCGTGAATTCACTTTGGTTACCTATCCTCTGTTTTCCACTTACAGTCTCTTGTTTTCTCCATAAGCCCTGTTCACTCCCGCTAATCCAGCTATCACACCTCCGCTAAACCCTTCTCATGCAGACAAATTTTAAGAATAGAAGGAAAGAATGGGTCTGTTGTTGAGGGTAGGACCGGAAGGGCCCAAGTTTATGGAGGGGTACCCGCAAGTAAAGAACATATTGAAAAAGGCACAATGGCTACGGCTTATTCAAAAATTCAAGGGCTACAATAAGGAGATTACAAAAGCTTTTGCGAGGTCTTTTAATGGCCTGGAGGTGGAAATTGGGGACCTCAAGTTTACAGTTACCGAGGCATCCATAGCAACCGCTACAGAACTCCCTTAGGAGGGAGAATGCTGGTTCAAGAATAAGAGCTTTGATGAGAAGGCTTGGAGGGTTATCCTACGCAATCCAGGTATGGATGTAACTATATTCAAATGAGGAATTCCTGTCCATGCTTTAGAAGAGAAGTGGGCCAGTTTATTGTTGATTATTCAAAAGTTCATTACGTGTGAAGGTAATTTTGGATCAATGTATATGTATCATACCCAGTTGTTGATGAACTTTTTAGAAAACCAAACCCTCAATATACCTTACATTTTATTACTGAGCTTGAAAAAGATGTGCATAACCGTCCAAAAGAATATAGAGGACATAGAACCCCACTTGTATCATCACGAGCTTGTGAAAATTTTAATTGAAGACCAATTGAAGAAAAAGAAGGATACCTAGGAACGGTTTTTGGTGAGAAACTACTTTCAAGATCCACCTGAAATGCCTGAGAGTAGTACAACAAGAAAGAGTAGGAAAAAGGAAACTAATGTGAGAATTCAAGACACTCCTAAAGAAATTAATCAAGAAGATAAGCTGCCTGAGAAAAGGGAGGAAAGAACCAAGGATAAAAAGCAAAGAAAATTGAAATGGAAAAGAAACATAGAGGATGTCTACCAATCACCAGAACCTTCCTTAGAAGAGGACCACCAAACATTGTCTGAAAGGCTAACTCACCTTCAAGGAAAATCAGCTACAACCAGGAAGAAATAGAAAGAAAAACAGAGTATGGAGGAAGAGGGCACTAGCCCACAAAATTTAAGGAGAAGCACCAGACTTAGAGGAAAGTGGAGGAAAGCACAAAAAAAAGGGCCCCATTTTATTGACTTAGGAGGGGGAACACCAGAACAACCTCCAGTTGGTCATAGCCCACCTCATTCTGAGCCAAATATTGAAACCAGTCCTCCAGATGTTGACATAAGTCCTTCTCAGCCAGACTTTGAAATCAGTCATCCTCAACAGGACTTTGGGGTCAGCCCAAGGAAAACTTCACCAGAGATAGACCCGAATCAGCAAGAGATGTATGATTATATAGAATCCTTGGAAAAGATAGCCACAGGTCCAAGCACTTCATCCATCCAGCCTCATACAGCACAGGACACTCAAATCCAATCATTGAAACAAGAAATTTTTGAACTAGAGGTCCTGAATAGACACATTAAACATGAAAATGAAGCATTAAAGGAACAAAACAGACTGGATAATATGATTCATGACAACACCATGCTAAATCTTGGGCTATGCTAGAAAAAGAACAGGAAATTGAAGAAAAAGTGCAGGAGGATATGTAGAGCATTGATCAATCTCAAATTCAGATGCTTGATGAGGAAGCCCAGGATGTTAGCAGCACCAAGAAAGACAAGAAGAGGGTTGGATGTACTGGCAGAAGTCTCAAAGCATATGATTTGAAGGGGGGATAGTAAAAAATTTTGGTCACATGGGGACATGCAACGCCTTCACAATGGGGGTATGTTGAGCCCTGAACTTGCATCTTTCCTACACATTTTTCTAGATTCTTTCCATTCACCTAGACCTCCTAAGCTATCAACATCATTGCATATTAGTCATAAAAGAGCATTTAAAGTGGTTTTTTAATTATGTCCTTGTGTTTGCTGTTTGAATTAGATTTTTTCTTATGAGCTGCGGAATGCAACCACTTTCTGCAGCTGGTTCAACTTTCCGCAGCCGTTTTTGTTAAACTACAGGTTGTAGGTGTCACGAGGAAAAGCAAGCCACATGGGCATGTTGGGAATGCCCTGGACATGGATCAAGTCCCATTGGTCCAGCTGGAATCATCAAAGAAGTATGTGGTCAACGGTGGTCAAGCGGTGGTCAAACAGGAGAGTCCTACGGCAACAAGACTCCATTTTCAAACACGTGAATATTTTCGTGGCCGTCTCTAGATATTTGGAGGCATGCTGACACCTATAGGCTGACCACGATGTGGATCCAAAAACTGATTTCAATAGATTGCATAATCTCGGCGACCATGATGCTAAATCCATGGATGTTGTTTTTCATGTGTCCTTTGTTCACGTAGTTTTATAGGAAAACAGTTATGTAACCTTTGTTATAAATAACGCGTTTCTATATGCATAGTAGTTAGTCTTTTGAATGTAATTTTGCTGTTAAGAACTCATTGTGCTGTGACACTAGTTTTATTACTGTAACTGTGTTTTGAGATATATAAGAAGACTCTGTTCTACATGCTTATGTGAATGTAATTTTGGATTGATAGCCTGTTGGCCGAGATTGTGCAGAGGGCCCTTGCACACTGAGGTTTCATTTCCATTGTTGCTGTATAGTCTTTATGTATCATTACTTTATTTTTACTGCACATGTTTTATAGCTATTCGCTTGTGTATATATTCCTAACATTTCACTTCTGTCCATGACTTTACAAGCTTTATATAACGCTGATCAGTGTGTGCATGTTCCATGATAGAGTAGGTAGCTCGGGCATCTGTATATAATTTTCATAATAACTAGTGATATGGAATTGATCCTCTGCTAACTTTGCTTTTATTAGTTTCTTTTAATTCCAGTTCTGTTTTGTTAATTTCAATTTTGTGCATTTGCTTTGTTAAGTTAGTTAGAAATCAAATTGCTCATTTCATTGATGGTTACCTTCGAAATCCATAGCTAGACTAACTGGCGAGGGATCGAAATATGAATGTTGTGATTTGATTTTAGTTTACTTTTCTGCAATTAGATATTTGGATTGCTCATTTCATTGACATTACCTCTGGAAACCATAGCTTTGATTAACTGGCGAGGGATTGAAATATGAATGTTGTGATTTGATTCTAGTTTACTTTTCTACAATTAGATATTGGATTGCTCATTTCATTGACGGTTACCTCTGAAAGCCATAGCTAGACTAACTAGCGAGGGATCGAAATATGAATGTTGTGATTTGATTTTAGCTTACTTTTTTGCAATTAGATATTGGATTGCTCATGTCATTGACGATTATCTCCGAAAGCCATAGCTAGACTAACTGGCGAGAAACCAGACTATGAATGATGTAATTTGATTTTAGTTTTACTTTCTTTGTAATCTTTGATTTCCTTGAGTGCAGTAGCTTAAATCAATTTTCTATATTTAGACAGCAGCAGAGATGATAGTTTCATAATGAGTAGTTCATTAATTACTTGTTTTAAATAGCATCATCTTTTCATTCTTGATTCAAGTATTATTTTTCATTAGTATGTTCTAAGACCTTCTGAAGTGTTAAGTTTTGGGAACCCTTATAAAGGACATAATTTCCTTAAAACCTATAACCATACTTGCCTTCTAGAAACTTAGGAATAGGAATTCCATAAACAAAGATAAAAACCCCCAAAACAACATAAAAATGAAAAATGACAAAAGTAAGAAACATGTTATCTTGCACATATAGTGCGCCACACTTCGTCAGCTTACGAATCCTGGATTGATAATTAATGTAGCAATTTAGGGCACACTAAATTGACCAAACAAGGGGTTGCCCTAGGCCATGAGTGCAGCATCACAAACATCAAAAATGAGATTTGGAGCTATAATAGATTCCCCCTAATATATGAGGTCAGAAGGGGTACATGATGGTAGAAATGTATTAAGTAAGTGCATGGAAAGGAAACCTATCAAAAACTAAGAAGGACTTCATCATAGTTTATCCTGCCAATCCACAAAAGGAGATCATAAAAGAAGCACTATCTGAGGCGAGCATACCCATGCTTAGAGAAAGTAAAGCATGTCTGCATATCAAGTACAAGCAGATCCTTTAAGCATACAAGTATAAAAGACTGGAAAATACATAATGGATCATCTGATCATGGTTGAACAAGTACATGTCTGAATATCACATATAAGAATGTCAATGATGTTGAAGAATGAAGGGGATCATTGATATCAAAGACTGATCCCAAAAGTACCAAATGAACATGATGGAGTAAGATGGTACTACATTGCAAACTCAGGTGCCAGCATATAGAATGTTGCCATGAATGACTGCGACTGCAACATATAAGGTGGAGTGGTATCAACTAGTAGCAACAAGAGCAACTATCAAGTGAACTAATGCATGCTGATGCAACATGAGGTCTTCAATGACCGCTGTGGTACATTTCTACACCATGAGAATAAATGATCTGAAGTCGACCATGTGAGAAATTGTTTGATTACCATTCATTGATGTATACCATTAACAAATGCGAGACTCCTCACCGGTAATGATAATGAGCATCAAGGTACCTAGTACAATCTAACAAGTGTGAATAGATGAGTTGGAGTCGAACACCTGTAAGAATCTATCAATCAGGAGACAATGATAGTTTCCCACTATTGATAGGGAAGGATCTGCCACTAATGATTGCAAACCCCAAGGTACTGCCAAATGGACTCTAGATCTTTGCCCCAGAGCAATGTGTCATAGTCGATAGGGAAAGATTCGCTAGAAGGAAGGCATTAAGGCATCCTTCATCAATATAGCGTGAGTGTAATGTGTAGGCCAATAATGTGGAAGGAATCAGACAAAAAAAGATGTAGTAACCCAACCGAAGCACGTTTCCAGTGTAAACAAGATGTGGCTAGTGCACGACAGAAACCCTCTGAACTAAACAATAATGAAAGCTGACACAGAGGCGAGGTATCCACCAATAGGGTCAAAGGAAACCAAGGTACTGCACGAATCCCAATGTATGATAGTGTAAGCTGATGTCGAACACAAGGGAAACCTCTCAGTCAAAGACCCATGATACTGATCGATGCTGAGTAGAAGGTGACCTATCAATAATGAAAATAGGGCCAAGGTGCGGCTCTAGGTCTGTCCTTAGAGCAAGATGTCGTCATCGATAAGGACAAGACCTGCTAGCAAGAAGTTAATGGAGACCTTCTCAAACTGACATGAGTAAAGGACCAATATAACTGATGTGATGATAGACAAGACACTGACAACCAGGGATGGCCGACTAAAAAATGAGTCAAGAGATACTGCAGAGAGGCCGACTCAAGCTAACTTCCCTTGAACACAAGCACGACTCAATGTGACTATGTGGCAGCATATGATGACTCTGTATAAGTTCGTCATGCAGGAGGCACGAACGAACCCTCGATATTATTGGAAGAGATAATTAATAGGGGGAGAATTGACTCAATAACAAGGTTAAGGCGTACCTAAGTCAAACTAAATCCCGCCTAAATGGAGGATAATTTGTTTTGAGTGCTTTGTTCAAGGGCGACACGAGTAACTCTAGCTTCCAACAATAAGTAGATATATTGTCCCGTTCTTGCTCTTTTTTTGGAATGTATAATTTTTTTGTCTTTTTCTTTAAGCTAGAAATAGAATAAAAGAATGCTATAGTATAGTGGAAAGAACGAGTGTCGGTGAAACAGATGATCTAGTTCCTGGGATTGGAACAATCCTATGCTCAATGCAGGGAGGTGAAAACTGGTCAAAGACAATCAAAGGTGTGTTCCTTGCATGGGTCAAGGTGTGTTAAGTTGCAAAATTCAAGAGAATGCAAGTTTGATTTTGCAGTCGTCATGGTCAAAAGTTGGCTTAAACACGAGTCCAAGTGAAGCCGGCTAAAGGCCAAAAGGTACAAATGGTCAAAATGCAATGTAGTAGTAAAACTCAACACAAAGGAGCCTCTAGGGTATAAGGCCAGAACGAAGCAAAGAAGCAAAGAGGAATGAGTCTTCATCGCATAAGTCATGGTGGGACTACAGTGGACTCCCGAGCCTACTCAGATTTTCGAAGCAGCATGGGCAAAAAATGTCAGTGAGGTGCTAACTACAATGCCCATGAAAAGAATGGCTCTACCATCATGTCATGATTTAAAAATTGGCGAGTGAAGATGGTTTATGAACCATAACACGATGGGATCGACCCTATGGCAAGTGTATCAAAAAATGGAGGCTAGTATGCATAATGCAACAGAAAAAATGGCTTCCCTAACCTATATGCCAGTGAGAAAATGATACCTGCCATGACGGGTCAACAGTCGTGGAACTGTCTCAAAACTATCGAAAAAGCGTCCAAAATGTCCTCAAAATCAAACCATTCTCGAAATTCCAAGCTCCCAAGTTAAAAGTTACATGAGACAAAACAAAATCAAATTTTGAAAAAATTTACCATTTCTTAAGCTTATAAAATAGTTTTTTGACTCACCATTATTACCATTTTGATTTGAGAGCAAAGGAGTGAAGCAAAAGGAGAAAACATTGCCATTCACCAAATTCGACCTTTCAAATATTCCCAAAATCACCAGGTAACCTTTAAACTTATCTTGGATTCAATTGTGATTGGTTTTAGAATTTTTAATTCAAGTTTCACCATTGAATTATTGTCAAAAAATTTGTCACGGCGTATACGCGGGTTGGCTATGTGCAACCCGTGTATATGCAAGCCCTAGACACGACTGTGTATGAAACAGACCTGCGTATATGCCGTGAAAACTTCAAAACAAAAATATAACAGTACAAAGTTGTTTTTTCTTCAAGATGCCAGTCACTTGGAGAGAAAGAGAGCATGCCTTAGTGGATGCTGAGGTTATGAACGATCCTAATGCCCTGGATGCCTTAAGAGGATGTGGTTTGCTAAATTTCTTTAAAATGCCAAACATGAAAGCAAACACTCACCTGCTCGAAATGCTCATTCACTATTGGAGCATCATGGATGACTCATTTATGATTGATCAAAATGCCACTCAAGATAGAGGTTGAGGATATTTATTTCATCACAGGCCTTTCCTGGAGGGCAGAGGTAGTAAATTCCACAGGTAGATCACGAGGCAGTCTCTCTATAGAGGACTACATGCATATATATTGCCCAGGTCATCCAGAAAAGGTTGGAAGTCAAATTCGAATCAAGCATGTGGAGAGTTTATCACTTAGGATAATCCTATTCACTATAGCCAGAGTGAATGGATTAACTTCCTTACACCAAGCTTCACGGCTAGCCATGAGCTTGGCAGTAGACTGTCTCACCACCATATTTGATTGGTGTACTCCTCTTCTCGCCAACTTGAAGAGCCAGCTTACTTTTATGAAGAAGGGGTAGACCAAAAACTTTGGGTATGGAACTATTTTGTGCTCTTTCTTCTTTGAGAGGGTCCCAGCATTCTGTCCTAGAGTATTAGTTTCGATCAGCACCCCACGAGATCCATGAATGGGTAGGTGGGTTGACTTGATGAAACGACTAGGAGTTGGTGACGTTCCATAGACTGCTTTTGATGATGACTTCTTCTCTTGGTGGGAGCAACAGATCATTGGCATAGATGACTACCCTTATGCTGGGTTGGACTTCCGAGGAGATCCTGATCTATCTTTGCCACCAACCACAACATGGGGCGATATAGGTAACAAATATTTTTGATTTTTTGATTTTTATGATTTTTTTATAATTTTTTAAATATAATAATGAATTTTGAAAAATATTTTTGATAGGGTTCAAATGACTAATATGATGATCATGTTCCAGATATTGGGCCAGTATGACCAGATGGGTTCCCACGGCATGGACGTCGTGGCCGAGGTGTCGAAGAGGCAGCTGCAGAAACAGAGCGACTTCTACACACAGTTCAATGACACTTGGTGAGACTAACTCACCAAGTACTGATGGAGGCTATAGAGGATCTCCCTATAGACATGCAACGTCATGTGGTTGGCATGCCACAAGACTGGGTTCACACTCTTAGGTGTGTGGCCAAAGCAGTAGTCACATACTTAGCCATTCATCTTGAGCTGGGGCATTAGATGTACTGGACATGATTATGGGCATTTGAGTCCCAATTTTTGTATATTATTTTAGACACATTTATGTACACTCGAGATATTTTATGATATATATACAGTTTTGACTTTTTGATGCTTGATTTTATTGTGATGAATGCATGATGTGCTAGTATAATGCGATTAGCGATAGAATCAACTAACCAATTTTGATATCTTGGAATGTAAAAATAATTAATGTAAGTGAATGATCTTTGCAACAACCTCATCCTTAAATACTGGCGATATAAACATGGATCCCTTACCCGATAAATGTTATTCAATTGTGACACTATCAATTGTGAATCAAGATAGAATACCAATGAATCGATTTGATAAGAAATTGCTTCAGATAGTAAATTAATGATGGCAGTATACTCAGCCATATTATTTGAAGTGGGACCAATGCATACTCCCGTTGACACCATCAACTAACTAGTTGGATGGTAGATTACCCAAGCTGCGAAAGCAAGGTTCCAAGTGTGCTGACTAGCACCATTGGCGAATCCAAAATAGACCAACTCATTCATCAACACCTGCCACAGCAGACCAAAAAGTGTTGATATCAAAAAACTACCGATGAGATATGTACAAACATACAAAATGCACAAATAAGCCATTGCCTAGCTACTACTTAAGCAAAGTACTTCTTGAGGTAGAGCCCATTTCGGGGCTCTGCCAATTTGTTTCCTTCAAAATTGATTAACTCATATGCCCCTTTTTCTAAAACTCATTTAATTATAAAGGGACCATACCACATAGGCTTGAACTTGCTTGCCCCTAAGGCGTCCTTATCTTGGTCATAGACCAAGACAAGGTCACCTTCAAAAAAGACTCGAGGACGGACAACTTTATCGTACTAAGTTTTGACCCTTTTCTGATGAGCCTCATTGATTTTGGCGGCATCTCGATGCTGCTCATCGAGATGTTCCAAATGAAGGAGGCGCTCTTCGAGACTAGAGGTCTCTAGAAGGAGCTCAATAGCTAACTTAAGAGATGGAATTTAACATTCAATAGGAAAGATAGATTCCATCCCATAAACTAACTGAAAAGGTGTAAAAATTGTAGCAGTCTTTATAGAGGTTCGATATGCCCAAAGAGTCGGATACAACATAAGATGCCAATTGGATCGATTTTTGTCGATCGTCCTTTGCAAGATCATCTTAAGGGTTTTGTTCACTTCCTTGACCTATCCATTGGCCCGAGGATAATATGGAGACAAGTGCTCCTGCCGGAATTAAAATCCAATTAAGACATTAGTTGGTTTTGGAAATGACTGCCATGGTCAGTGACAATCTCTCTTGGGATACCGAACCTTGAGATAATCTGATTAAAAAGGAACAATGCCATTGTTTCACTATCGTTTTTATAAGTGGGCATGGTCTCAGCCCAGTTCGTGAAGTAGCCTACGACCATGATAATGTACTTGTGATTCGCTGTTGAAGGCAGATTACTAGTTGTAAAATCAATACCCCACTTAGTAAAAGGACCGAGAGTGACAACGGGAAAAAGGGGAGCTGGATGTGTGCACATCTTCCGAGTATAAACTTGACAGGGGTGACAGCGTTTGACCACTTCAACACAATCTTTGAAGAACGAAGGCCAAAAATAGCCAGCACACAAGATACGCTGGGCTGTAGCAAGCCCTGAAAGATGACCACCACAAGCTCCACTATGGAAATCATTGAGAATTGACTCTGCTTCCTCTAGGGTTAAACAACGCCGAAGGATTGAATCAACCCCTCGATGATATAATGTATCACCAATGATGATGTAGTTCTTAGCCAAGTGACGTAATTTTTCGCTTTCATCCTTAGAGAAAGTAGAGGGAAACTTCGAAGTTTGGAGATAGAAAATGATATCTCCATACTAAGGGTCGAGTGAAGAGATGATGAATAAATGTTTGTCGGGAAAACTTTCCTCATAAATAGAATCCTCTTCACAAGGCAGCTTAGAAATTAACTCTGCAAAAACCATAGATTTCTTAGACTTGGCGGACAAGAACTCGAGATCGAATTCTTGTAAAATGACTATCCATCGATTATATTTGCCCCCAATCACTCGCCTACCTAGGAAAAATTGGAATGGATTGACCGCCGCTAAGACAAAAGTTTTGTGTAGTAAGAAATAGTGGCAGAGTTACTGGACATCATGGACAGCTGCCAAAGCCAACTTCTGAATAGGAGAATAACGAAGTTCAAGACTTATAAAGCCTCGGCTCAAATAATAAATCACTTGCTCCATGAGAGCATCATCTTCCTGAACGAGAACCATACCTATGGTCGATTCTACTGTAGCGAGATATAAAAGGAAATCCCTACCATAATCTGGTTGACTCAAAAGAGGGGCAGAGACTAGTGCATTTTTGAAAGCATCGAATGACGGCTGTGCAAAGTCGTCCCATACATATGGGACTCCTTTTCGTAGCAAATGCATAAACCCTTTAGTGATCTCGACATAATTCGCTATAAACCTTATTAAGAAATTAGCCTTCCCTTGAAGACTTTGAAGTTGCTGAATTGAGGACGGGGGAGGCAACTGAATTATTGCCTCTACCTTGAAGGGATCAACTCGAATCCCTTCAGTTGACACAATGAACCCTAATAACCGACCAGAGATAACCATGAAAACACACTTATTGGGATTCAACCGGATCTTGTAAAATCGACATTGCTCAAAAACCAATCGAAGGTGACTGGGATGATCAATTCTCTTTCGAGAACGAGCTGCTAGATCATCCAAGTATGCTTTGATGATATGTTCAATGTCGTGGAAAGTGTATGACATGGCCTGCTAGAAGGTAGCTCCAACATTTTTGAGACCAAAGGCATCTTTATGTATGCAAAGGTACCCCAGGGACATGTAAAAGTTGTCTTATGTTGATCTTCTGGATGGATAGAGATTTGATTATAACTAGAAAAACCGTCCATGAAGGAGAAAATCTCATTACCTGCACACTCATCAATAATTTGATCAATAAATGGCATCGGGTAATTATCTTTGGGACAAGCTTTGTTTAGGTCCCTAAAGTCATTGCATACTCAGATTTTTCCTTGCTTTTTATCCACTGGGACTGGATTAGAAACCCAATCCGTAAGAGGAATAGGGTATATGAAACCTAACTTTAGCAACTTCTCTACTTCAACTTTAATGGTTGTTGCTTTCCTAGGATTAACCGGCTAAAGCTTCTGACGAATTTCCTTGGTGTTTTCATATGTCTTGATCTCATTTTGAACTATGGATGGATCAATGCCAGGAATTTCTTCATAAGACCAAGCGAATACATCTCGAAACTCCTTAAAAATGTCAGTGTAAATTTGAATTTCTTCACAGGAACATTTGGCTTCGATGAAGAGATTCTCGATCACGTTATGGTTCCTAGAGATGTTTATAGATATCATTTTTGAAATCACTGACATATTACCTTCGACACGAAAGTGTGCTGGAGCCAAAGGATTTGATATTGTACAAACATCACTAGTAAACAGGTCGGAGAACTTAGATTCTACTTCCTGCAACGAAGGAAGAAAATATGAACGATGGTGTAAGTCTTCCCAAGGTCGATATACACCCATCATTACTTCTAGGATTGCTTCTTCAGATGGTAAAACTGTATCTAAGTAGTCCATAGTGGAGGTAGAATCAAGGGTCCAGGCCGGGGCCACATCACTGCTTCGTTGAGCTAGACATGAATGGAGAGCCTCTAAAGCGAACATAGTGCATGGACTTTGAGCCAGATCCTCAACAATGGAGTTATCCTGGGTGGCCCTAGCATTAGGATTGATAGTTGCGCGTTTAGCGGAACCTTTAGGTATCCGTGGTATAGTCTCGACAGGGGGTCGCTCAATATGAAGGTCACTATTTTTGGGAGTAGTTTTTTCCTTGGATGTTTCAGTTTCACTGTAATCATGTGACCGAGTGGCCACATGGACATCAAAACCCATCATGAAAATATTTAATGATTTCTCCCCTTCCTGGTTTCCCCCTACAGAGGTAGCAGTATTTGAACTCGCGCCAGCAAGTAGTTGCTGCCCTTGGGGAAAAGGGTTGGTTAACACAACTTGAGAGCTAGAAGTCCCTTGCTACCCTAACAAGTGCTGAGCGTCTTGAATCTTTGGGTAGATATGAGTTAAATGGTCTCCATTGCATAGCTTGCATGGAAACTTGACTTTCTTCCTAGACTCATTTCCACCACCACCAACATTATTGCTAGGTTTATTTGTGTCAGTCTTCCCATCTTGACTCTTTTTCTTACCTCATCCCTTCTTTTTCCCATTGGAATTTTGATTTCCTTTGGGATTGGAGGATTGGATGAAATTAACCAAAGATGGTTGAGAAGATGAAGGGTTAGACGATGTGACCTGATTGTTAGGATCATTTTGTAAAGACAACTGCTGCAATTGGCTCAATAGGTTCACCGAATTTGTGTCTATGGATCCAACAATACCATCCGCATGGGGACCTGGCTTCGATTTGGCTAGATCAACCTTAGTCCCAGGAGCATTAGGCAAAATTTTTTGTAGAATCGCAGACTGAGAGTAAATAAATTCTAACTACTGGGCTCTAAAAGTAGCTTGCTCCTCATAATAGACTTCAGACAGAGATACATCCTTAGAGATTTCAGGTTGTAAAGATTTCAAAAACCATTCGAGACGGTATTTTGGAGGAATTTCAGCTTTAATGAGCCTCTTTCTTTGTCTCCATTCCTGAATATGATCAGAAATGTGAGCTGTCGTGTCTAGATGAAAATTGGCCAGAAGTTCAGTTCTGGCATCATAACGGACAGGCAACTGGAAATGATTTAGGAAAATATTAGCCAAATCGGCGAAAGATGTAAAGCTTCCCCCTGGAAACTCTATATACCACTTGACCGCATTTCCAATCAAGGTGTGTTGAAAAAGTCTCAACCTAACCGAGTCATCGATAAGGGAGTTTGATGAGAACCACAAATGGAATGTGGTTACATGGTTTCCTGGGTCTTCACCACCCTTCCCCTTGGGACTGGAGGCTAGGCCGGATTGTATTTAATTGGATAATTTTTTAATTTCATGAGATCTGGGAAATTCAACATTGCCAGAAAAGGAAGCCTAGGAGGAACTTGGGGATTCCACCTAGACTGGGCGGAGCTCCCAAAGTTCTAAAAAGATTGGCTTGGATTTTGGAAGGCACCAAGCTACCTGAAGTAACCACTAGAACCAGCTGAACCAAAAGGTGGACCTTGTGATCCAACAAAACTTGGAGTTTGACCAACTCCGGCTGAAAAACCTCCATAACCGGCGAAGCTCCCTCCTAAAGGACTATAAGGAGTTGATAACCCTTGATAAGGATTCCAAGCAGAAGCTAAGGGAGGAATACTTCAAAATGAGCTAATTGTGGAGTATGACCTATTCCCGTATTGGCCAAAAATGGATTCCCAGTTCCCATGCCACTAATCGCAGGGTTAGTCCAACCTTGAAAGGGATTGCTACCTTGTCCTGTAGAAGAAAAAGGCATAGTTCCTCTCATCGGGTTGGAATGTGGTATATGATCACTTCCAAAAGGAAAACCATGAAATGAAGCTGACCCACCCATCATGGATGTGGAGGCACTAAATGGAATTGTTGGAATACCCTGTGAATGCGTGCCAAATGGGAAGAATTCAGAACTAAATGCACTGGCTTGGGAATTTCCACTCGTAGAAGGAATGGAGGTAGACCCAACTAAGGATGTACTAGCAAAAGACCCAAATAAAGATGCAAAGGGGATGGAAATAGTTCCTCCCCCTTGTACTGATGTTGGAGTCTGCATGGTTGTAGCACTTGTGGTAGAAGCCATGCTTCCAGTGGTGGTCATTGAAAGTAAGTGCGTAATATGACCTGGGCTTGATGGTCTATGCATTAGAGTCCCAACGTATTGTAATACGTCTAGATGGTTAGAAGGCAGAGGAGAATTTGGAGTTGCTAATGACTATGGGAGTTCTTATACCTCTATGTTATCTTCCAATTGAAAGAGGACTCGAGAAAGAACTGGAGTGTTCCTCTCTAGTTCTGTGGAAGTACCAGGCCTATCCTGACCACTAATTTCCCCAAGGGGAGGACCAATCCCTGATGTGTCAACTGCCATGGGATGAAACCCACCGACAGTATTACCTCTGCGCCTTCTAGGAGAAGGCTCTAAACTTGGTGGTGAAAGAACACAAAGTCTTCGAGACCGTCTAGGTGATCAATCAGCCACTTTGAGTTTTTTATTAAGATCTAACTAAAGACTCAAGACAAAAATGAAAGCTAGGCCAACAAAGAGGACATAGCACACACTAAAAAGTCCCTAAAAAATGTCAGCCAATCAAACAACTTTCAAGTATTTCCGCTCCAGGTGATGAGGGTTGGACACCAAAATACAAGAAAGTGAAGTAAGGGGCCTTCCAAAGATAGTCTGGGATAATGACGACACAGTCCTACCAGCGAAGGTAACAGAGGAAGTTACGCTGACCTCCTAACAATAGCCTGCACTGGTGCAAGCCCCTAAGCTTCGTAAGGGTGCCCTCCAGTAGTACCATTGAGAGTGATACAATGTCAAACTTAGGTGCCACGGGATTCCCCTCTATAGCCACCTATGTAGATCCCTAGGAGAAGCAACTAAGGTTACCAACTCATGTCAGAAGCCAGGCGGAACAGTATTGAGGTAAGATCTAACAAGTAGGAGAGGGGGTATCTCTCTTCCTTATCTTAAAAAACCCTCGTGCTTAACTCCTAGATCCAGAGCTTTCCCAGTCTTCCTAATGCTATTGGATTTTCACTCACTATTCAGACTCCTATGTTTAACAATTTAAATGGCCTTGGAGAGTTTTCTCTCCACACGCCTAATCCGAGGCCCTAAAATATCCTAAAACTTGTTGGTGTGTCTAAATTGACAATTATAAAACGTTCTAGTGTATTTTAATTAGCACTTGTTTTTAAATGGGTTGTTCTTAAGTCAAGGGATAAGCGGAAATGAAACTTGTGGTGTTTTGATGCAAAAGAAATTAATAAAAACCAAACTATATGCAAATGCACTCGTTTTTTTCTTCGATGAAAGAAATTTCTACTAGGTTCTGACGAACTTCTAAGAAAGAAATAAATTTTTCTTTTCTTTTCTTTTTATTCAAGCTTCACACTCACAAAAATTAACAAAACTATGGATGCCCTAAAAGATGCACAAATTTATCCTAATGCAATGAGTACATGCTGATGCAAAACTTAAGACTACTCTAAATCAAAGAAATGAAAGTAACTTGTTTATCAATTCTAATTAGCCACTTAAGATGTTTAGATAGAATATAAGTTGCTAATGCCCATTTTCGTCCAAACGCTAAAAGCAAATTTCAAGACAAACAAAAATGCACTTTCACTCACAAAAAGGAAACTAAATCAAAACGAGGCCAAGAAAGCAAAACCAAGTTTTCAAGAAGTTTTCTTCAAAAGCAAAAACAAAAATGACTTTTCAAAAGTGCTCCAACTAAGACTGAAACTTTATGATCGAAGAATAGGCAACAAAACACTTTGCAAGTTAACAACACAAAACAGGTGAAAATTCAACAAAAAGCGTGTTTCAAGATGCTCTTAAGAATCAAGAAGTAGTGAAAAGAGCTTGGTGACAATGATCGCGAGATGAAGAAAGACAATTCTCAAAATTTTCACACAACAACTTTCAAAAAGCAAGAAAAGTAAGTGGCCACAAAGATGCAGTTTGACACGCAAACAAAAATATCACCAAAACAAGATTTGCCACAAAGGTTGAGACCAATGTTTCTTCCCTGGAAGACTAGAACAACCAAGATTCCCAGAAATAAATCTTGTGTGCTTAAACAAAAATGATGACGCTTGAAACAAAACAAAACAAGACCAATACTTTCCACAACCAGAGAGAGTTTGAAATCATGAACCTGCTGTAAAAATAAAGATTGGCACAGAAAAGTAACTGTTCAGGAAAAACTCAAACCAATAGACAAGTGTTCAGAAACAAAAACATTTGAAAAATCTTGAAAATTTTAGGGTATACACGACTATGTCAATTCACAGTTGCGTGTATACGCTATTCAAACCAAGGAAACCCGTGTATACGCGGGTTCACTTGAGGAAACTTGCGTATATATGCTTCTGTAAATTGGAAAAACAATGTATATAACAGATCACATGAAAAAAAAAAGAAAAGGACTGAAGAAACTGATCAAAATTACAGTTCAAGTTCCTACAGGAATAGACTACTCAGTCACAGCAAGTAAATAAACAACAAAGCCCTGATTGGCTTGAATAAACCCAAACTAGGAACAACAATACTACTGTCCCCAACGGAGTCGCCAATTGTGTTAAGGGACAAAGTCCCCTAGGTTCTTGGGTCAATACCCTAGCAGATCAGGGGTTATCTACAATGAAAAACAAACATTCCACACAACCATGATACTAATATAAACAAAATACACGAAGAGAGGTGCACCTGGGGGTCCTTCATTTTGGGAGATCCAGCCAAGTTCCAAACCGTCTTGGAGTTCCTTTCGATCCTTCAACCTACAAAACAATCAATTCAAGAAAGCATAACAATATATGGACCAAGCATCATAAGGAAATCAACTTCATAGCATATTGAAAAGTAGTTAGTTATACAATTGAAACAACCATTCATATGTAAATCATAACATTGATATCATAAGCATGAAGAAGATTAATATTAGGAACAAGACAAATGTTTCTTTTATTACAGATAACTAAAATACAGAAAGGAATGATTTCACCTGAGTCTTCCTTTCGCAGGCTTCAAGCGGAACCGTCCTTCGGATTCGTCCAATCTCAAGCCTTCAACAAGCTCCTTCCATGAGTCACTCAAGGATATATCAACTAATGGAAAGACATCATAACTCAAGGAAACAAGGGTTTCCTATAATGGGGGAAGTGCTGGAAGCACAAGGATCTTCAGACCTCATCAGGGATAATCTCAGCAGAGTGATTTTTCTCTCTCCTCTCTCCTCCTTAGGTCTTCCCATTGAAGCCTTTTTATACTTCTCCCAAAGTAGTTTTTTAGTTGGGAATTTATTGGGAATAGTTGGGTCACGAGCATTAATAGGTAATCAATAGGTAAAACCCATGATCTCCACTCGAAATTAAGGATATTTATTTTTTTAAGTGTTTTAAGACATATACGCGGGTTGGGTATACATAGACCCACGTACACACGCGTTTAGATTAGGGCAATGTCGCGTATAGGGAGTAAAACAATGTTTTTTAAGTGTTTGGACCAAGTCTGGAAGGAGGGGTTGCCCTAGGCCATAAGTGCAACATCACAAACATCAAGACTAATATTTGGAGCTATAACAAAAAGCATGAGAGATTCTAGGAATGGATTTAATGATTTTAGAATTTAGAAAAGTATGATTTATGGAGTGATTTGAGGATATAGGAAAATATACTTTATGGAGTGATTTATGGGTGATTTATTGAGTGCTTTTAGGGTTTAGAAAAGATTTTTCATTTCTTAATTATATTATTGTAAGCCTATGGGTAATGAGAACTAATGGGAAGCAAGATTAGACCAAGAGAGAGCAATGTGTGTTTATAAATACTTATATGTATAAAATTTGTTGAATGAAATTATTTGAAAGCATCTTTATGCTCATGATTGTCTTTGTATATGAATGAATGTAGAATTACAACATCTCTGTGTATTTTGGAATTAAGTGAGAAGAAACGTTTTTGTGCACGTTTATTTGTTTTGTAGGATAGATAGAAGAAATCTATGAATAAACAAAGTGGTAAGGAATTCAAGGAAAATAATTCGAGGAAGGATTATATGATTAAATATTGTAATAAAAGTATTGGATCTTGTCGATGAATACCTCTGAAGAATGGATTTTCCTGCATCAAGTGGTATCACAGTTGGTATGCTATTTAGAATTGAGGATTGCAACCAAAAGAAGGGCGACTTCCAACAAGTAGCAGTTGGGTAGAAGTTGTCAGAGGGTAGTTCCACAATGAATTAGGGTAGAATTTCAAAGCGAAGGTTCTAAGGAGAGAACTAGAGAAAATACCAAAAGGTCAAGCTAGTGAAGAAAACTTGATGAGGCATTAAGTAGTAAGAAGAGGAGAATTCATACAAAGGAGAGGCTTGGTTGCAATTCACTGTTGAGCGTATATAATCTCACAAAGATAGAGAGATGGGTGACCAAAGAGGGTCATTGTAAAGGTTTAGGTGAAAGCCACAAGAGAAGGAAAGAATATTTCAAGGAAAATGACATAAAGAGGAAGATGAGGGATGCAAAATTTGAGAAAACAATGACTGGGATGAAGGCACAATTAAACGTGAATATGGAACTGCTACATCAAGAAGCTAAAGAATAGAAATGCAAATGGATTTTTAAGAAGAAATTTAAATTGGTGGTTAAGGAATTGTTTGCTAGAAAGTTGCAGAAGAAGATGAACCACATCACAAGAACTTGGTTTAAAGAAGGGGAACTCAAAGCTGTTGAATACGAGGAAGAAATATTTCACTATTGTGAACCAGAACAAGGACTAGTCCTTGGTGAAGAAGAGGAT
Organism: Pinus taeda; assembly: GCA_000404065.3. NCBI lineage: Eukaryota > Viridiplantae > Streptophyta > Pinopsida > Pinales > Pinaceae > Pinus > Pinus taeda. Next base: position 135,599 of record APFE030088666.1, read on the forward strand.
GTAGCAGTGGATGAGATCCAAGAATATCATATTTATGAAACTAATGAATTTTCTATGAATGGAGGCATATAAATTAAGGAGGAACATGAAGAGATAAGTAAATAAATAGAAACCAATCTATTTCCTAAAGATATAATTAAACCTTGAGTAAAAAAAATCAAATTTAGTGTTTAATTATTTTGAAGAGGAGATGAGGTATTTAGAGGAATGGCTAGCAAGAGATGCATGTAGCTACATAGAGGTTGTAGAAATAGTTCAAACTAATTTAGAGAAACATATTAGAGTGCCATACACCATTAGTATGGAGGAAGAGAGCATGCAACAAATGGAAGTTGACAACAAAATATTTTAGCAACCAAGAATAAATTTGGATGAAGAAATTAAGGTGATTTGGATGTTGATGAAGAGAGTTTCCAGACAAAGGTGTTGTAGAAGGAAGAAGGTAGTTAGAAATATGGTACATTTGACTGCTCAAGTATGCATCAACTAAATCAAAGGAAGGTTACAATTTAAAGTTTGGAAACCTAGAGAGACAAAGGCATCATAATGAAGTGGAAGACAAGTTAAAAACTAAAATTTGGGATCCTAAAAGATTTAGAAATTGATGACACATGACCAGGAGGTCATGAACTTTTTCTACCTTGGGATTTTGATGTAGAAGCATTAGATCTTCCAAGCTATTAAGTCTTCGATATGAAAAATCTTAAAAAAGGGGCCTTTATTTTTGAGAAGAATTTATATTCTTCTATGTAAATAAATTGTATTTTCCAAGTTGGTATATTTTATGAGTTTTAGAACTAACGAGTCATATTTTTAGAAAAGCTATGGATAGGTGAGATTTCGTCCATAAGGCAAAGGAAAATCTACCTTGAAAAGCGTGAGAGATTCTAGGGGATAGATTGAGTGATTTTAGAATTTAGAAAAAAATGATTGGAAGATTTATGGAGTGATTTGAGGATTTAAGAAAATATACTTTATGGAGTGATTTATGGAGTTCCTTTAGGATTTAGAAAAGATATTTCATTTCTTAATTCTATTTATTGTAAGCCTACGGGGAATGAGAACTAATTGCCAAATGCAAGTAGAATCTAGCCAAGAGAGAGGAATGAGTGTTTTTGAATACTTATATGCACAAAATTTGTTGAATAAAAGTATTTGAAAGAATATTTATGCTCATGATTGTCTCTGTGTATAAATGAATGAAGAATTCCAACATCTCTGTGTATTTTGGAATTAAGTGAGTATAAATTTTTTTGTGCATGTGTATTTGTTTTGCACGACAAATAGGAGAAATCGATGTATAAGCAAAGTGGGAATGAATTCAAGGCAAAGAATTTGAGGAATGATTTCTATATGGTTAAACCTTGTAATATACGTATAGGATCTTGTCGATGATTACCTCTAAAGAATTAATTTTCTTGCATCGCATTCATCTCAAATGATATTATCCATAGTTGGTAAAATGATGAAAATTAAAATTAATTTGTTTACGTTTTGAAAACTTTATCCAATCTATCAATCGCCTGTTAAGAAGTGTAGCAAGAAAGTTTCAATTTGACTTTGCCTTGGTAAAATTGAGAAAATTCAAATTTCCATATCAACAGACAACTTGGAGGTAGTTAACTGAGGTGACATGGCTCTTTTCACTCACCTAGCTCAGTAAATTTGAGTTAGAGGGCTTGGAATTTAGTTATGCATGGTGATTGCTAATTTGTAGCAATCCAGTTCAATTATTTCTAGTTATATTCAGTTAAACTCGTTCTAACTATTGATAGAACTAGTTGGAGGTTAGTTGTGCAGTGGGACAATAGCCTAAATCAATGATCATCCAATTAATTGATCAATCAACCAAAAATAGCTCATGCATGCAAGGAATTCAAATTTCTTCACTGTGGTGGAGATTCCAAGGCAATGTAACATCAATTGCAGACTAGTCTTGGGTGTAGATGTGTTGCATGCAGTTAGAGATCCAACCTTGGGAATTGCACAATCAATAGGAGGAAATTTCCTAAAAAATAGGGGCCTAATTCCTTAGGATTTGTGCAAGGAAATAGGGGCTCAAATAGAGGAAAAAATTGGCTAAGTCTGGGTCAAAGCTTCCCATTGAGCATAGAGAAAGGTTATTCGCTTGCAGGTTGAGCTCAAAGCGAGCAAACAATTGTAATACATTCTCTATTCATATGATTAATGCAAGAAAGCTTAAGGGGTTTTTGCGAGTTGGTTTCCCCTAGATAAATCTGTGTACTTGTGTATGTGACTGATGCTTGTTTGCAAATGTTGTTCTAAATTGTGAATTTATTTCCGCAGAGTATAATTGTGTCTCTTGATTCAGATTAAATTTCTTGAGAAGTTACAATTCTATCACCATATTTCTACATAGTATTAGTGTTGGATTAACCATAGAACAAGAATTTTGAAGTTTTTCCTCAAGAGGTTCAAATTTGTAGCTTCATTGTAGTAGGATCTCTTTAGAGTTAGGAAAATGACCTTCAATGGATTGAGATTAGAGTATGCCTTGGAAGGCATATTGAATTTCATTGCCTCGAAGGATCACATGGGGGCAGTGATTGATGATAATGGATTGTTGGATTATGTCAAGACAAACATTCCAAAACCAAGAAAAACTGATAACCATAACCTAGCCCAATGGAAGAAATATGTAGCCAAGGTGAGGAGAATAATGTTGGAGGGAGTGCGAGACCACATTGTCTCAAATCTCCATGGTTAAGAAACTATATTCACAATGTGAAAGGCACAAATTGAGCTATTCAAAAATAAAAGTGACCATAGAAACTTGGCCCTCAAAGACAAACTTCGAAACATCAAGATGCAGAAGAATGATACTATTATGCGGTATCTCACCACATTTACACATGTTTGGGATAAGCTTAGAGTGGTTGGTGTGAATGTTGCAGAAGATGACCTGGTGAGCCTAGCTCTTCTAGACCTTCCCAAAAGTTGTCATAGCTACGAAGACTCGATGAATGGGAGTGATAAATTACTGAATTGGGAATGCTTATGGTTTGATTTGGTATAAGAAGAAATAAGATGAAATGCCCAAGATGGAAGTTCATCCAAGGGAGAGGATGAAGAATTTTTTGCATTGGTTGGAAAGGGAAAGAAGAGAAAAGAGAAGAAATATCAAACCAAACCATAATCTATCCAAGGGGAAAATAATAAAGACTTGTGCAAAATAAAATGCTTCAATTGTCATGAATTCAAGCACTATGCCACAAAGTGTCCACAAAAAAAATCTAGCAAGAAGAACTTAGGAGAAACATGTGAACCATTGGCTTCAGAGTTCAAGCTATATTTCACCCTTATCACATGCATGGCCATCATTGTGATAGGGAGTGTGTGGTACTTGGACTCAGGTGCCTCATTCCACATGACAGGGTGTAGAGAGCTTTTCAATGACTTGGAGGAGAAATATCTCCATATGCATATTGATCTTAGGGATGATGGAAGGTACAATGCTATTGGGATTGATACAATAAAATTTAAGAGGGAGTCGAGATCCCCTCTTTGCCTCAAAGATGTCATGTTTGTTCCAGGCCTAAAGAAGAACCTAATCTCTCTAATAGTTTAGGAAGACAATGACTCTGATGTAATATTTAGTAAAGGTAAATCATTTTTGAGGCACATAGCTACTAGAGAGGTGAAGTAAATTGAGGTTCATGTTAAGAACCTGTATAAAATTGATGTGGAATATTGTGCTGCATTAAGTCGTAAGGAAAAGAAAGGGAAAATTCACAATGTTGGTGGGCGTTGGCATATGATATTGGGCCATTTTCATCATGGTGTGTTATGCAACCAACTCACAAAATAGAAGAAATGACATATCAACGACTTGAGAAATAACCTCTGAGAGGGGAAATCCTACTTTAGATCACATAAATGAACAAGTATTGGATGATACAAATGATAAGACCTCTTTGTTATATATAGGAGTCTAAGGGGTCACAATATAATTAGAGCCTACATAACAATAATAATGTAAGGAAACAACAATAACAATAGTGGGCTTCTATGGGGGAAAAATAACAAGATGGGAATACATGGGCACAACAATAACAATAGGGGGCTACAATGATAATAAAAATAAGGGGGATACACTAGTATTATGCCCCTCATCCTTCCATGGGGAATATTCATCGGGTAAGTTCTTCCACTTAATGAGATACTCTGAAATTAATTGATCATGTAGTTATCAAGTTCTTGTTTTTGTGACTACTTCAGGCTCAAATATGATTTTTCCTTCTTTGTCAAGTTTTGGCAACACTGTTTGAATTGGTAGCTTGTCACCAATAGCCTTCTTTAAGCATGAAACATAGAAACCTGGGTATATTCAGGAAGATGAAGGAAACTCCAATTTGTATGCCATAGTACCAATCTTTTGCAACACCTAGTAAGGACCATAGTACTTGGGTGATAATTTATTATCCTTCTTAGCTTTCTTGAGGGACATTTGTTTGTATGGTTGTAGCCATAAAAATACCCAATCACCTACATCAAAACTTCTTTCACTGTGATGCTGATCTTCTTATTGTTTCATTTGATTTTTTGCTAAAGTGAGGTTATCCTTTAAGAGTTGGAGAACTTGTTAAAGATGCTCAATGTGATCTTCCACTGCTTGAACCTTAGAATTTTCTCTTAAGGATGATGTAATGGATGGTGGATGATATGCATAAAGTGCCATAAATGGGGTCATTTTTACTACAATATGAAGGAAGTGTGATACCACCATTTAGCTAGAGATAACCACTTGACCCATTGTGTTTGTTTATTAGATAAAAATCAACGAATATATCCTTGCAAACATTTTTTCACTATCTCGGTTTGCTTGCTAGATTGAGGATCATAAGATGAGCTATGAGCTAATAGAGTATGAAGAAAATAAAATAATTTTGTCCAAAAGTTTCCAGTGAAAATGGGATCTGTGTCACTTACAATAATCTTTTGGTTTCCATGTAGCTTTTGAATTGTTTCCATAAATGAAGTAGCAAATGTATTGACTTTAAAAGGATGAGATAATGCACAAAAGTGTGCACAATTGGTAAGTATATCAACTACCACCATGATGAAACTCTTTCCTTCAGACTTGGGTAAACCTATGCAAAATCCATTCAGACCTCCTCCTAACACTGACTTGGAATGGCTAAAGGTTGTAATCGACATGGGTTCTTAATTGCCTCAACTTTATTTTGTTGGCAAACCAAACATTCCACCACAAATGTCTGAGTATCATATTTAAGGCCATTACAAAAAGCTTCCTCCTTGACCCTGTGATATGTTTTTAAAAATACTGAATTCCCTCCTAATGTGTGTTGTCTAGGTAAATCCTCTCTATGGACAAAGACGATCCCTATAGCCCAATGAGTGGGTCTAGCAACCAAAGTGACAATCTACTAGACACTTTCCTAAGTTGCAATTGAAAAGAGAGATGAAGAAGATGGCCTACCTCATTCTGATGTTATCTTGATCTCCTTTGTTGAAGACCTTGAATCACTTGCTTCACGGGCTTGTTCTTGCTACTCTCATTGTTTATGCACCTGCACAAGAGATCAATATGAAAAAAGGTATGAAAATAAAAATAGCATATTCAAAATAAGCCTACTTAATAGATCAAGGAATGTTAAGCTAAATGATACATGAGCATACACATTTAGGGAAAATGAACCAGCAGTTGTATATTAATAAAGAATAAGGGGAAGCATATAGCCAAGCATTGATGTTGATAGGCTCTCATTGAATGAATATCCAAGTCCAAGCTAAGCTCTCCAAACACTTCTTCTCCAAGCCAAATGAATAGCATATAGGCACAATCTTAGCATAAGGGTGAAAATAGGCATAAATCAACCATTTGGGAATGGGAGAGGATGAATATATAGGATGGGAAAGGGAGTTAGGATCTCTACAAAGATAGGAGTAGGCCCTTATCTCAAGGAAGTAGCTCATAGGGATAATACCAAGAGGCCAAGTTGGGAGAATTCAATCTCATCTATTCCAAACAACCTCCATCTCATCGCTCTAGAAGCTTCTAGATCACGAAGTTTCTCATCTTCTTTGGGAAAATTTCCTTTTTTGGATCATCATGGGTATACAAGTGAACAAAGCGATGCCATCATGGGTCAAGTACAATGCAACAAGTGATCATCGCTATTTTCAGGCTCACAAGGGTGATGATTCTCAAATTAGGGTTTTAGAGCTATTTCCTTTAGGGGAAGCTCAAGGCATTTTCTAATCAATGTCTTAGGAAGGATATGAACTACATATATGAATATGTACACTGTATGATGCTCATGTTTCAGGCACTTTGGGGTATGTCACAGGGATGTGTAGGAGGTGTGACAAAATATTATGTAACAGATGCACCCTAAAGCATGAAGGCATAACGAGGAGTGATGGCTGAGATGCTTTACGAACTTTTGCAAGGACGAGGATAAACACTGTCAAGAGACCTACAAATAAAGGATGCATATAGATATACATATCTGATATCAAAACATGAATCCATGGTATGGACGCAGCCATTCGGATAATAAGGACTATATGAAATGATCCATGGTATGGGCACAACCATCCAAATGAGAAGGATAATTTGTGAATCTAAGATCCAAGGCATGGTCGCAACCATCTGATATAGAATGATCATCATAAATTTAAAGTCCCAAGGTATGGTCACATCCATCCGTATAGCAGAAACATGTGTACAATCATGAATGACACATAACTCCATGTAGCCTGGGTCATATCAGATAAGACTCAAGGTCTTGCGCTCCATCCCAACTAGATCAAAGTATGAATTCTAACATGTGAATGAATGTGTCAAAGTTAAACATGCTAGAAAATCACCTGATTACTGGCCAATGATGTGAACCGTTAAGAGGCATGAGAGAAACCACCAATAATGGCAATGGATCTCAAGGTATGACAGTACAATCCATGAATGTGATAATGAAGTTGAAGTCAAACACTCATGGAATCATCTAATGGAAGGCCAATGATGGAAACCTATCATCGAATGCGAAGAAATGTCCATTAAGGCATGCAAGCTCTAAGGTATTGAAAGAGAGTTTCTAAGTCATCTTCCTCGATAATCAGTTGAAGTCAACAAGAAGTGACTCATCAAAGGAGGGCCATGATAAATCCCCCATAATCGACACGAAACAAGGAATAAAGTGGAATGGAATGAATAAGATCTGATATTGTAGAAAAGGGTCAAACAATGTATAGGTAATAAACTGTAGATATGACTTCTCTTGAACATATTGGTGACATGACTCCGGAGTGTGGCAACATTAGATTCAACATAGGACCAAGGGTCATAACACCGAAGTAGAATGATCAAATGATAGGTGAAATGGATTACCCAAACCCAGAAGGACAAGTGAATAGGTGAGGATATCCCAAACCCGACATGAGAAACATATGAGTGTCATGTTCAAGAGTGACATGCTGTCTATACAAGAGATGTTTCACTTTCACTTTTTCCCCACTATTTCTAGTGAGTACCTCTTTAATTTTACACAAGCTTGAAGAGGATACCATATGCTTGTCTTATAAGTTCACCCTTCAGATGAATCCATCCTAGTAAGTTTTATGAGAACTAGGAAGGATAAATTTGGGCTCGTCATGGAGACAAGTCTTTCATCATTTAATTTTTATGAGTCTGATGTAAGAATAACTTGGTATCTTTTTCATATTTAGAGTCTTTGAAAAAGAGACAAAAAAGAAAAATCCATCAGGTCCCTTTTCGTAATTTGTCTCTCGAACCCGAAAAAGTAGAAAATAATATTCGATAGAACCTCGTAGCCATGTTTCACTAAGGTGTTCCTTTTTCGTACAATATTCTATCTTAGTCTGAAAAAGGGTTAAACTTATACTAAATAGACATCATTTCATTTACTTTTATGAGTTCGAAACGAAAATTAATCGACAATCTTTTCATTTTTTGAGTGTCAGAAAAGAGTTGAAAGATGACTCTGCCTAGAAGAATGACTGGTATAGAAGGATAGCATCTGGTTCTGGTCATGATGGAGCTGCTCAAAACATGTAATGGTCAAGAGGCTAGCTAATAAGACCACTCATCCAAAATGTTCCTCATGCAAGGTAAAACCACCAAGTGAAAGCGCATGATCGACCAAAGAGATGGTGACGATGGAATGAAAGAACCAAGGCTCATATAACAAAATAGGCTAATAAAAACAAAAATCACGAGATGTAAGGTAGGAAATGTTTCAATTTTACACAAGCTTGAAACATGAGAAACTATGCCTGAGTATACTTGAGGATGGTTTCATTTTTCACAATCTTGAAACATGAGAAAAAACTATGCTTAGATTTGGTTTCATTTTTACACAAGCTTGAAACATGAACAAACTATGCTTGGGTTTAGTTTATGATGCAAGAGCATCAAGACCATTTTTTTTCTTTTGTAAATATGTGATTAAGGGGGTGTGACAATTTCTATATTTTATTAATTAATTTGTTATTAAAATAGGAGAAGGTGAGGATTTTGTAAATATTCTTTTATTAATTAAGAGGATATGAGAGAATTGGTTAAGGATATGAGGAAATTTAATAAATTAAGGATTTTAGGGATAAAACACCTATCCTGTAGGGATGTTGAGAGATTTAGGGGTTGTTGAGGATTTTAAGAGATTGAGCATTTAATTAAGTGATTTTGTTTAATTTGTATAAATAGGAGGGCTTTTTGTGAGAAAAGAGAGAGAGAGAGGATTGAGAGCAGTTTGATAAGCCAAGGCTATAAGCTTATGGCAAATAGTAAGGGGCCATGAACATTGGATATTTGGCCAGGAAGGAAAATTTGTATTGTAAGTATTTGGTGTGTTAATACAGTATTTGGTTTCTTCCTGTATGTTCATTTCGAATGGTGTACATTTTAATTATGTAGATTAATCTTGTGTGGGCTTGGCAAATTGTGAGACAAATACATGCCAGTGAGAGGAATAGATCGATCTGTTGTTTACGAGAAATAGAGTTTGAATCCATCATCCAATAACTAGGAATGTGAGAATTTGTTGCCGCTTGGAAAATATACAGTAGAGTTAGAGTCGTGGATTTGATGAACTCTGTCGTTGTATCTTAAAGCTCCAGTTTATGTTTTCCGCAACTGCTCTGCGTGTTTTCTCCAATCACAAGACACAGGACGGGAACAAGGTGAAATTGAGGCTGGTTGTCCGCGTATAAGTAAATAGATAGTGGAATATACGTATAATAAGCAACCATGAGCCTTATGAAATTCTGCCAGGAATGAATATTATTATGAACGCGTAGATTGCAGTCTGACTTGTATGCCTGTGGATATGTCTAAGCCTGTGTCCGCCATCGTGCACATGGTTTATTTCTGTGTTTAATTTGACTTGCTCATGCGCATACTTGTGAATGATGTCCGCCTGGAAGCACGAGGCAGGAAGATTAACAAGTTGAATGAACCAATGTGGTTGAATAATTATTACACAACTGTGGATTTTAATTACTGTCGTGCACCCATGTAAATGAATCAAGGTCATTTAACACTGATATTGTGCGCTCCACGAAAGTCTTGATGTGGACAGGGAACAGGGAAAACATACCGGCTTCAGCTATGGCAATAGGTTACGCGTTGTAAGCCTTTTGAAACAGTCCGATGGTTTGATGTTCGCGCGCCGGTATTTGAGCGTAATTGAGCTGAGGTACAGGAATATGTATCAGTCGGTTGTATTGTTAAAGGTGTGTGCTTTTGTATCTGTTGTAATTCCACCGAATTCACAGCCCGGAAAAGCCGCTTTTTAAATCTTGGCATAACTGTCACACGAAACTCTTTCAAAGTTCAGAAATGGGGATATATTCAATATTAAATGAATGGACGTATATTGAATGCGGGTTAAGGAGCGACTGTGTTTAGGCTCCAATGAGTAGTGGTTGAATGCGTAGGTGAAAATCCAGTGAAAATCCAGTTGAATGGTTAAGGTCCGTGACGCAATCATTTGCAGGGGAAATTCCAGATCAAACAAATACAAGGTATATGTTGTATATGCGTGAACCTTACTGTTTTTATATGGTATGTAGAATCGTGTGTTATACCTTGGCAAGGGCGCTGTTGATTACTGCAAGTAATATATATTTAAAGCCGTGTAATAATACCAGGTGGGAATTCTCCAGCGATTGGATGAGAAGCATCCTCCAGTGTTTGAATCCGTGTATGCGCAATTAATTTCTGTTTTCTCCTTTATAAATTCCATGGTGAAGTGAGTATAGATTATGGAGTTGTGCGTATAAAGTGAGAAGCTGTCTAGTGATGAATCTAGTGTGTATATTGCTGTGCGCACCCCATATGTCACCGTGGATTCATTTGACCGTGAACTAAATATGTGTATAAACAGCTGTGCACATATGGACTTTGTCCAGCTCGTTGTTAAAAGAAAAGGGCGCACACAGAGATGATAAGGACCCTGGTGTTGCAGGCTGGTGCCCTGCATCAGTTTAATTTTGACATAATCTTGAAACAAAAACAAACTATGCTTGGGTTTGGTTTCATTTCTACACAAGATTGAAACAAAATCAAACTATGCTTGGGTTTGGTTTCATTTTTACACAATCTTGAAACAAAGAAAAACTATGCTTGAGATGAGTTTGCATTCCCCAAGCATAATGACTCAATTTGAGGTACATGCCTCCCAAACTTCATTTCATTCACCTAAGTAGACTATTGGTTACTAACAGGTGGATGGAATGAAGGTTCTATTACGAGATCAAGTGAAAGACCTGACTGGGATTTTACAAGCTCTAATCAAAGACTCGAATTGGAAGGGGATTTGTTTCATTTTTTAATGAGCTTGACATAGGAAAAGAACCATGTCCACGACACCTATTTCATTTTTTAACGAGGTTGACATAGTAAAATAACTATCCTAATGGGGACTTCATTTTTTAACAAGGTTTACATAGTAAAAGAACTATCCTCATATCCCTTGTTTCGTTTTTTAAGGAGCTTGACACAAGACAAGGAACTTTTCTCCAAATACCTGATCACAAACCAAAAGAGGCCATGGCTTCCAAGAGGTTCTCATCAGATGGGAGAACAACACTCTGGAAGGGATACATGTCTAGGGATCCAAATGAAAAATTGGGTTCCAATGCCCACAATACATGGTGTACTACATAACCTAGTAGATCAGTAGATGCGAGCATGGAACAGGTGACCATGTAATTAACCTGTGGCGGGAGTGATACCACTTGCACATAAGAACCATTTATGGATGATGGTTAAGTGGGAGTTGATTCTAGACTAATGAATGTAATATGATCAATGATCACAATGCTTCCTTTATGCGGGAAACACATCACTCGAAAGAGGGAAGAGACAAGATCTCCCATGACATAAACATAGTCACGACCAAGGAGTAGATTAAAATATAAAGGGCCTTGGACAACCATCACGTCTATATAGACAGTCTTCCCTCCCAAAGTAATAGGTAACTTAAGAAGGATCTCTAACGGGTGACTAGTTCCTCTGTTAAAAGCTAACAGATTCCAGGTGATGGGGACAAGCTATAGAGAACCTAGAGCTTGCCAAGTAGTTGAGGACAAATGCTAACATATGTGCCCTTATCTATGAATGTGCTAGGTATGGACATATGGTAAGCTTGTACTGTAATATGGAAAGGCACATCAGATGGAAGACGATATCCTACCAGTCGACTCCATTCAAAAGAAGTGACTAAACTACTAATAGGGGGTGTCGTAGGAACGTGAGAGCTATTCCCTTATGCTATGGGAACAAGAGAACTACTCTCATGCACCTCAGGAATGGGAGGATTTCCCTCTAGTTCATTTGAAACTGAAGAAACCAGAAGAACCTGAGAAGTACGAGGTTCACTCTCTACTGAAAGGTACGGTTAATTGAAGGTGGAGTCAGGAATACTGTTTTCTCAACCAATGGCTGGTCGAGAATGGAATCACGAGACTCACTTTCAAAGAGAGTGGGGTTGACCAAAGATGAATTTTGTTCAATCACTGGATCAACTTGTAGAAATTCCCATTGTAGATCAACATATTATGCAATATACTAAAATGCAATACAAGATCTACTTCTATAACACTTTGCGGAAGCTTAAACGAATTGAGCAAGATCAGGAGAACAAATATAACTAAGAATGAGAAATCAACCACAAAAAACACAGAAGAAATATCATAAGGAAATATTCGGCCTAAAACCCTAACATTGTATTAGCATACAAGTGGAAATCTTGTTCAAGTTACAAAAAGAATTAGCTCTCAAGCTATCCTGCTCTCTCTGCAATCAAACAATACAACTCACAGACTGAATAGACATAGTATATGTCCTCCTCAAGCCCTCCAAGACTCCTATATCCTTGCACAATTTTTCTTGTGGTCCAGTGATGTCACATGTGTGAATTGGCCTCATCACACTCACTAAACCTGAAGAAGTAACTGCACAATCCTCAAGGAAAGAATTCCTTCTGCATGCAAATAATATTCACAATGGAATATTCTAGCAACTGATAGTACACTGCCCCTCCATCTGATCTCAACTGGGTCTCTGTCTGAACTGACATGCATGAGTTATTTATGAGAGAATACTCAGTTATCTAAAGTACAATAGTTACTTGCATGCAAGCATTAACTAACTAAACTTACAATAATTCAACAAATTGTTTGAATTAATCTAACTGGACTTGACTCAATTAACTAAGTCAACTAATTTCAACTCATAATTACAACTCATCCTTATCCTTTAACTGGTGGATAAATTCCTCAATTCTTGGAGAAATTTTTGCATGTCCCCACGTAGACTTCATGTTTGATTTTCCTTTACTAATTAACTCAAGATGAATTAATTAATTATTATACAAACTGCTGCTAGGATCAAATTCGAATTTTACTTCACTATTTTAGTTTAGGGACTGACTAAAATAGGAAGGTATCTCGAAATGCTATTTATAGAATGCTATTTTTAGCAATTCCATTTTTCCATCCATTGTTGCTAAGATCAACACTGGCTGAACTGCTATTTATAACAATGCTATTTTTAGCAATTCTATTTTTAGCATTTCTTGTTGCTATTTTCAACACTCCCTCTCAAAAAGAAAGGGATTATCCGTAACCCCAATCCTGTCTCTGTGGAACTCAAACTTGCATCTTGACAATTCCTTCGTCAAAATTTCTGCATCCTATTCCTCGATCAAAACATACAACTGTTAGGTAAACTTGATTCGGGATAGAGTCAAAAGTTGACCAGGTTAAATAGTGATGGTTTTGGGGCACATGGTATTGTGCACCCATGGTATTCTGCCCGTGGTATTATATGTAATGGAGCATATAAAAGGCTAGAAGGACTTCATTGTAATGCAAGGGCCTGGAGGTGAGTGGTGAAGACTCACTTGGCCGTATTAGCTAGGGTTTTGGCCAAGGATAATGAAATTTAATTATGATTGGGTTTTTCCCCGGATTTGGGGTTTTCCCATATAAACATGTGTGTTTATGTGTTTATGGTTGCTGCTGGTTATTTTTATATTTGTTTCTCTCAATAATTCTTCGTAATTAATTTATGTTCTTGGGTAAATTTCTCAACAATTGGTATCAGAGCCATGGTTGAGGGTTTGGGCTTCGAATGTACGCTTTCAGTGAAGGATTTATTTTAGCCCAATGGAAATGGTGTTGTAGAGAGCAGTCCTGTAACAGAGCCATGGCTGACTTCATTCAAGGAGTAGAGCAACTTCGTTTCTGATTTGAAGGAATC
>APFE030088666.1:149942-200298 GCA_000404065.3 Pinus taeda
TGGAGTTAGTCAAGGAACCCCAAGTCAAGTTTAAGGGGGGAAATTGTTAGGTAAACTTGACTCAGGATAGAGTCAAAAGTTGACGAGGTTAAATAGTGATGGTTTTGGGGCACATGGTATTGTGCACCCATGGTATTCTGCCCGTGGTATTATATGTAATGGAGCATATAAAAGGCTGGAAGGACTTCATTGTAATGCAAGGGCCTAGAGGTGAGCGGTGAAGACTCACTTGGCCGTATTGGCTAGGGTTTTGGCCAAGGATAATGAAATTTAATTATGATTGGGTTTTTCCCCGGATTTGGGGTTTTCCCATATAAACATGTGTGTTTATGTGTTTATGGTTGCTGCTGGTTATGTTTATATTTGTTTCTCTCAATAATTCTCCGTAATTAATTTATGTTCTTGGGTAAATTTCTTAACAACAACAACAACAAGATCCTCTTGACCACACAGTCTCGAAGATGGTGATACCAGATATCTATGTGCTTGGACCTGTCATGAAAAACTGGATTCTTCGAGAGTTTGATGCAACTATGGTTATCATAGTAGATCATTGTAGGATCCATCATCTGACCAAACAATCCCATTAGAGTATTCCGCATCCAAATGGCCTCACATGCAGCCTAACTAGCAACCATGTATTCAACCTCTGTTGAGCTAAGTGCAACTGATCTCTATTTCCTGCTGTACCAGGAAATTGCAGTTGAACCAAGGTTGAAGATTCCTCCAGAAGTTCTCTTCTAGTCTGATGGACTCCCTGCCTAATCCACATCTATGAAGCCCTAAAGCTTCACTCCCTTTATTCGTCTGTACCACAATGTGAACTGAGATGTGCCTCTGAGGTATCTCAGCACATGCTTCGCTGCCTTCCAAAACAACTTGGTAGGCTAAACCATAGCTTGACTCAGCTGGTTCACCACAAAGCATAAGTCGGGTCGTGTGTTCACCAGATACATAAGTGAACCCACCAGCTACTGATAAACAATAGCAGCTACTACCTCACCTGAAGTAGCATCCTCCTTCCTTGAGTTCCCAGCTAGAGGAGTCTGCACGGGCTTGCACTTCTCCATGTGAAAGCGCTTGAGTATCTCATTGAAATACTTGCCTTGAGACAAAAATACTTCCCCATCTTTTTGCCACACCTCCATGCCTAGAAAGTAGTGCATAAAGCCCATGTCCTTCATATCGAACTCTCTTGCAAGGTCCTCCTTGCAAGACTGTACCAGCTAATCATCACCTACCAAAATCAGATCATCGACATAAAGAACGATGATCAATGGTTTACTGTCTACCATGATGTGGTAAAGGTTCACATCTGCTTCACTCTTGGTGAAGCCCAAATTGATGAAATAGTTGTTGATCCTGGTGTACCAAGCACAGGGTTCTTGCTTCAGCCCATACAGAGCCCTCTTGAGTCTGCACACATGTGACTCATGATCAAAGGTTTCAAAACCTTCTCGCTGCTCAATGTACACCTCCTCCTCAATCTTCCCATTGAGGAATGCTGTCTTCACATCGATCTGGTGGATATTCCACCCCATCTGAGCTGATAGTGCCAACATTGATCTAATCGATGAGTACCTTTCTATGGGAGCAAAAGTATCATCGTAGTCGATCCCCTCGACCTGTGAGAAACCCCGGGCAACAAACATTGCCTTATGTTTCTCAACAATGCCATTAGCTGCCTCCTTTACCTTGTAAAGCCACCTGGAACTCACCACTGACTTGCCCTGAGGCTTTGGGACAACATCCCACACAATGTTCTGAATGATAGAGTCGTACTCGTCTACCATTGCATCAACCCAAACTGGTTGCTGCACTACCTCCTTGAATGAAGAAGGTTCGGTATCTACACACTCCCCAACCAAGGCCATGTACCGAATGTACCACTCAACATGTCATCATCAGTGGAAGTGATCCTTACTCTTCCAAGTTCATCCATGCAGGTGGTGAGCTTATTCAGATATGTAGAGATCGTGTCGCCCTTTTCACACTTGATCTTACGAAGCTTGTCTTTCAGTGCCAGCTTCCTCTGATCATTGTTGTTCTGATATAAATATTTCAATGTTTTCCACATTGAAAATAGTGTCTCCTTCCCATGGAGGCTCGAGACAATGTGGTCTCAATCTCCCTCCAGGAGGATTCTCCTTTCTCTGGCCACACATTTCTTCCATTCTGCCAGTTGAGTAGCATCAATCAGCTTGGGGACTTCTTGATCAATGAAGTCCTTTAGACCATTATCTTCTAATACTGCCTCAATGAAATCCTTCTAGGCTATATAATTCGAGATGCCATCAAGGGCATACTCGAGTATTAAACCACTAAACGCCATAGCTGAAATAGAGATGTGATAAGAAATCGATTTCTATATTCAGGAACCAAACTTTTAACTTCTCCTTCTTGTATATTGTTCTTTGCCTTGATCACCTTTGATCTAATACCATGTAGAAATTCCCACTGTAGATCAACAAATTATGCAATATACTAAAATACAATACAAGGTATACTTCTACAACACTTTGCAGAAGCTTAATCGAATTGAGAAAGATCAAGAGAACACATATAATTGAGAATGAGCAATCAATCACAAATATCATAGAAGAAATATCACGGGGAAATCCTCAACCTAAAACCCCAACTTTGCATTATCATACAAGTGGAAATCTTGTTCAAGTTATAAAAAGAATCAACTCTCAAGCTATCCTTCTCTCTCTGCAATCAAAGAATACGAATCACACACTGAATAGACATAGTATAGTCCTCCTCGAGCCCTCCAAGCCTCCTATTTCCTTGTGCAATTTTTCTTGGGGTCCAATGATGTCACATGTGTGAATTGGCCTCATCACACTCACTAAACTTGGAGAAGTAACTGTGCAATCCTCAAGGAAATAATTCCTTCTGCATGCAAGGAATATTCACAATGGAATATTCTAGCAACTGATAGTACACTACCTCTCCATCTGATCTCAATTGGGTCTCTTTCTGAACTAACATGCATGAGTTATTTATGAGAGAATACTTAGTTATCTCAAGTACAATAGTTACATGCATGCAAGCATTAACTAACTGAACTTACATTAATTCAACAAACTATTTGAATTAATCTAACTGGACTTGACTCAGTTAACTAAGTCAACTAATTTCAACTCATAATTACAATGCATCCTTATCCTTTAACTGATGGATAAATTCTTAAATTAATAGAGAAACTGTTGCATGTCCCCACATAGAATTCATGTTTGATTTTCCTTAACTAATTAACTCAAGATGAATTAATTAATTATTTTTACAAACTGCTGCTAAGATCAAATTTGAATTTTACTTCACTATTTTAGTTTAGGCACTGCCTAAAATACGAAGGTATCCTGAAATTCTATTTATAGATTTCTATTTTTAGCACTTCCATTTTTCCATCCATTGTTACTAAGATCAACATTGGCTAAACTGCTATTTATAGAAATGCTATTTTAAGCAATTCTATTTTTAGCATTTCTTGTTGCTATTTTCAACACAACTAGTGAAGGATTAGGGGAAATATTTCGATACCTGGTCGGAAGATGAGGTTGAGAAGCTGTAAGGTTTTTCAACTCTTTGGAAACTTCATCCATAAGAGGACAAAGGTGAATTGTATGATTACCTTCACACAATTTACAAGGAAATTTGACTTTTCCCTTTTTCCCACGAGCTTTACTAGTTGAAGGTTTATCACCAGCATGATCGCCAAAGGCTAATGAGAAAGGTTTACGTGAAACTATGGAACACACTTCTAAGACCTTAGGAATACCAGGACAATTTTGAAGAAGGTGGTCACCCTTACATAACATGCAAGGGAATTTTACCTTCTGGGGCTGTTTGGAATATTTTTCTTCATTAGTTGCATCGATAAAAATAGTTGTTTGGATGCCCCCTTGCTTATTTTTCTTCTTCTTCTTCATCCTCTTCTTCTTCTTCTTCTTAGCTTCTTGGTTACTAAAATCTATACTTTCACCAAGCAAAGAGGAAGAATGGGGTGAAGAAATAGGCAAAGAAGGCAAGGGGTCAACCTTACGATCAAAATAAGTTTGATGTTGTTTAGGTGGAGGAGTACTTGGTTGAAAAGAAGTTTGGACGAAGTGGTGTGGACACCCATTCAAAAATTGCAGTATATCCCAGTACATCTGATACATTTAGCTAGAAAAAATGATTCATTATCGTACAAAGATTGCTTATATCTTTGTAAGAATTCCCAACTCAAGCAAAAGATTCTTTTGGAATTGCACACCTCCCCCTTATTACACAATATTTTGTCACACCTCCTGCACTTCCCTGTGACATACCCAAGTATTTAAGACTATCATGATCTGATTTTACCTTGAAGTGTCTTCCCATTAGGTAAGGTTGCCATTACTTTAGTGTATGTAGTATTGCACACATTTCCTTCTCATAAATAGGTTTGTGTAAATATTTTCCCTTGATTGGATGACTTTCAAAAGAAATGGGTCTTCCTTCTTTCATTGAAAAAACACCAATTCCATTTCATGGGGAATCACATTCAACAATAAAGGTTTTTGTGAAGTCTGACGTAGCTAACACTGGTGCTTGGGACATTGCCTTCAAAGGCCTTAATTGCTTCTGGAGTCTAATAAAATGCATATTTCTTCAGTAATGTTGTTATAAGCGCTACTATTCTCCCATAATTATTATCAAACTTGTGATAATACCCTATCAACCTAAGAAATCCTTGAAGATGCTTTATGGTTGTGGGGATTTTCCATTCCTTAATGGCTTTAATTTCGTTACGGCCTGCCTTAAAACCCTCATGAGATACAATATGACCCAAATATTCCACCTCTTGTAATCCAAAGAAACATTTGGAGGTTTTTGCATATAATTATATCTCCTCCAATAGTTTGAGCACCCTGTCAACATGTTGAACATGATCCTTCCAAGACTCTTGTAAATTAGTATATCATAAAAAAATATGAACAAAATTTTCTAAGGAAGGGTTTGAAAATGGAATTCATTAAACCTTGAAATGTGGAAGGTGCATTAGTAAGGCCAAAAAGCATGACCAAAAATTCATAATGACCCTCATGAGTGATGAATGTTGTTTTCAGAATGCCTTCAATCTTCATTCTAATTTGATGTTATCCTGAACAAAGATCCAACTTGGGGAAGTAAAATGCTCATGTAATTCATCCAACAATTTATCAATGACAGGAATGGGAAATTCATCTTTAATAGTGAGCTTGTTGAGCTCCCTGTAATCCGGACACATATGCAATGATCCATCATTCTTGTGCACCTATACTACTGGAGCTGAGAAAGAACTTTGGCTAGGTTGAATTATACCAGCCTCTAGCATTTCTGCAAACATATGTCCAATTTCACTCTTTTGGGCATAGGGATATATGTAAGGTTTGATGTTTGGAGGAACACTTCTTGCAATCAAATGAATAGCATGATTATGATCATGGATAGGTGGGATGATTTTGGGAGTCTCAAATACCTTGGAATATGATTGTCCAACACTTTTTGGAGATCTCGAGAAATATATGATTTTAATGTTTGAACCTCTAGTGAGCATAATTGTGCAATTACGCCCCATTGTTCTTTCTTCAAAATATTTTTCATGCCATTAGAGTTGATTATATTTCCTAGTTTCCCTATGATACCCCTTAATTCAACTTCTTCTCCTTCCCAAAAAAAATTCAAGAAACATTCTTGAAAATTAAAATCTATCATCCCCAAAGATTGTAACCTTTAGAATCCTAGTACAACATAAAAACCACCCATTGGAATGGAAAGAATTGGACTATTTAAAAAATATTCTGTCATGGTTAGATTGATATTATGGCACTTTCTAGAGCAGTTTATAATTCCTCCATTTGAAACCATCACTTGACACTCTGATGATGGATATAGGAATCAATTCAATTCCTTGTCTATCTTACAATGAATAAAATTATGGGCATTACCTAAATCAATAAACGAATACCTTTTTCTTCTTGATATATCCTTCTATCTTGATATTTTTAGGAGTGGTAATTCTTTCCAATGCATTACAATATATGGTCGGATTCATTTCTTCTTTCTCTATGGTTGGTTCCTAGTGTATATCCTCCTCTTTTGATGTTTCTTTTTCCTTTTCTTCCTCATATTCACAATCTATGTAGAATAATTTATTCTTAGCACACTTATGACCTTTGATGTACTTGCTATCAAAACTGTAACAAAGCCATTTTTCTCCTTTTTCCTCCAATTGTTGTGGTGTCAACCTTGTGGGTTTTGAAAGGCTAGGAGCAACAACAATTCCATCTTTATAGTTGTGAGTGGTAGACTTCCTTATTCCCATAATTTTTCTTTCAAATTTTCTTGCCACCCTGAATGCCTTCTCCAATGAATTGGGTTCCCACATATGGACATCATGTTGGATTTTATCTTTTAAAGTTCCTATGAATACATCAATCTTATGCTCCTCTGGAATACCAGTTTCCCTAATATTCAATTTTTTGAAGTCCTCATTGTGCTTCGACATTGAACCCTTTTGTTTGAGATTTATCAATTGGCTAAAGAAGTCATGTCTCTTTGTATCCTCATAGTGTGCTATCATTTCCTCTGTAAAAATTGAGCAAGTGAAAAGTGGTTTACAAGAACAAAGTCATCGATACCATACAAAATTATTGGGTTCTAAATATAAATATATGCCATGCATATCTTTTCTATGTGTTGCACATCATAGAGATCAAAATATTTCTCCATTTGTAGTATCCACTCATGTATGTCTTCAACTGACTGCCATTCACTTTGCTTGGGAAAGGTTCTCCATTTGCCTTTACTATATGCATCGTGCACTTTACCATCTGCATTATGCCACCATCGATATTCCTCTAGTAACATATGGTCCAATCCAAGGCATCAAGGTGATAAACTCTTGACGACAATCCCCAAATTTGTCAACGTAGTCGTGCGCATCCTATTTTATCACCACAATTTTCTTATCAAGAAAGTCCTTCTTTATTCCTTCCTCAAGCTTCTTGACTTCTTCTTCCATTATGGTGCTTTTTACTCTTAACCAAACTCTTTCCTTCATGAGTTCTTGGAGCCTAAGATCACCCTGTTGAATCTCTTCATTAGGTCCCAAGTGTTCTTCTTTGTCCAGCTGTGTGATCCCTTCTTCCAAGGCTCCACGAATCGTCATATCCATGGGCACTTCTATGTGCACACTAGGCATAATATAATCCATTGGTATTACACCATTTGCTCCATAGGCCAGCTTAGAAGGCATCTGTCACATCAGTTTTTTGCACGTTGTCCTATAAGCCCACAAAACTACTGGTACGCGCATGTCCCAATCACTTCGCTGCGCATTATATACCTTGTTCAGTGCTTTGCACACTTCGTTAAATGGTTTTGCATGGTTAACCTTCTACATACTTGTTCTTTCCACACTCTGTTGTTCCAACTTGACGGACTTTTCACGCAATTTGCCCGCTAACACATGCTTATTGACCATATTCCCCAACGCAAAGTTCATGTGCATCCGTGCAGGTTGTTTATCATATGCCTGTACCCACTTGGAAAGATGCGCATGTGGACCATCCCATCCATTGTATTTATCTCTTAGTTGCATCTTAGGCTTCCCAAAATGCATGTGCATCATTCTCCTACATTCGTGCTCGTCGTCTAAGCTTCCTTGGTACATACCCCACCACCTCGTGGGTCTAGCTCACAGTACCCACTTCAAAGCCTGGAAACGTTGCTTTTCCGGTACCTCCCTTTCAAATCTATCCAAGAAAGAATCTACCTCACCTAATCCATCATAAATAGGCAGATCCCTCATTTCTGTTGATACGCAACATAGCGATCTTGTCATCATATTACATTTCAACGTGGTTACCTCGTGTAACCAGTTCTGCCATCGCTCTATCTCTTTATCCGAATTTGAAGTACGAGAGCTTTCGCACTCCCATGATATTCGTCCATCTGCGGTGGGATTTACCCAATCTTGCTCTCACATGGTTATTTTGTAGATGTAGTCCAAATCATCGTCATTTTCATAGTCACGCATCGGCTCTGTAAAGCACGATCCCTCAATAGGGTCCAAAGATATAACTACACACAGAGACTTCTCAAAAATAATCTTACACTTCTTTGGATTAATCACCCCATTCATGTCAGTGGCTCAATCGATTCCTAAGAGCGCGGGGTAGTTATTGCTATCATCAATAATCTCTATCACTTCAAAGTCTGCTAGCACACTCACTCCTTCAATATCCACAGTGATTCCCTATAATCTCCCCATAGGTATTATCTTTTGCTGGTTCGCCATTCGTAACTGGATAGGAGACTATTGCAGCATAGGCCTTCCCATGCGCTCCGATGTCTACTTCGGCAGAACGTTCCCATCCAATCCTAGGTCAAGAATTACTTGGTCCATCTCATATTCTCCAATTTGTGTGGTTAACCTCATTTTTCTTCCCACCCTCATTGTATGCTTTCTAATCTTCTAAACTATGCATGGTTCTTGTGGCACGGTCCCAACGCATATGTTAATGGGTTCCTACAATACTTTTATAGCCTTAGTATCGCGTAGTAGCTTCATGCATGTTTCTAGGAATGTCGTAAGCATAAATGGGTCCATTTCTGGCTTCGATCTATCTTTGCTTCCTAAAGTGGAGGCGTCAGCGAAGCTCTTCTTAGCTTCCATGAAGGTTTCCTTAGTGTGCTCCAAGTCGAACTCTACTTCCTTCATTAGAGCCTTGTGAACCCAAGTACTATCTTCGGGTTGTTTGCCTTTATCATCTCCCATCATAATTCCACTTCGAAGCACAATGTTCACATTTGGATCTTCCTTGCGTGGCTTAGACTCATCATCTATAGGTTTTGAGTTAGGGGAGGTGGTAGCACTCCCTTGTCACGTATCCTCTTTATCAACGTAGGACAATTCTCCGTTTAATGAACAAATAAGATACAATACAGACATGATGGATGCTTTGGATTCGTACAATGATGGGCATGATGTCCTGGACCTCCACAATTGTAGCATATCAGCTGTTCACGACCTCTTCCAGGTCCTTCTCCACCTCCACCTCACCCGTGCCCCTGTAATCCGGTTCGCGCCACTCCTGTGTTCTGGCCAAGGGGCCATGATCTAGCTTGAAATCTATAGGTGGGAGTTCTATCCATCATTAGCTCATAGCTTCTACAAGTGCGCTCATCGTGTCCAATGAACCTACAAAAATTAAAGAGCAATTGTTGTGAATTATGGTGTACTTCTATAACAAATGGCAGTTGTCCATAGCATGCTTTCCTCCTATTTGACAAATCGCACACCACAAAGCAGGCATCGTGCTAGGTCCTACTTGTGCCTTTGGTCCTCCTCCCATGAGGTAATTCACAAATACTAGGGAGTGGTCCTTGTCATGACCCTGACCCTTACATTTAACACACCATACCTCTTCGCACACTTCTGGTTGGGCTGTCCTGTCCTGTTTCAGACTCTGCATCTCAAGGCATAAGTTTTTCAATTGCATGTGGATCTGTTGAACTCCCAAGTTAGGATCCTATATTGGGGTCTCATGTAGTCTCATCGTGATCTCCAAGTCCTCTGCCAGGGTCGTTAACCTCTGTTGTGAAAACGCATTCCTCAAATGTGGCGTTAGTGATGCTACAAACCATTTGTGGTGTTGTCCATCCGTCAAAGCCATTTTAGCTTCGCGAATCATGCACTTCAGCCTCTAATCCAACACCCAAGGAGTCTTGCTTGGTAGCATTGTGATCTCTTTGAATCTAATGATCAACTGCACCTCTGACTTTAGTCTGCTAAATTATCTGTTCAATGTAATTTGGATATCTGTGATCCCATATTTTAGAATGCTTAATATACCAGGTCAACGCATGATCCTGTAGAGCATGGAATAGCATCACTTTATTTTAATTATCATATGTAACTCCTAGTGCATCCCATATGACTCTTGTCACAAACCAAAACTGGTCCAGATCTTCATTTCCTACCCC
This sequence comes from Pinus taeda, assembly GCA_000404065.3. NCBI lineage: Eukaryota > Viridiplantae > Streptophyta > Pinopsida > Pinales > Pinaceae > Pinus > Pinus taeda. The sequence continues at coordinate 159,942 of APFE030088666.1, forward strand.
CTTGAACACAGGAAACTTTATCGCCCGTGCCATATTGACTCGCGGTGGTGGCTGAGTTAGTACAGGTGAAGATGGGGTGAAGGTGGTGAAGTTGGTGGTGGTGTGGGTGGGCGTGGTATGCGCAGAATCCTTTGCCTTATCAAATTGCTCGCACTTCACGGCGAGACCTTCACGAGCTCTTCCTCGTCCCCTTGCGGAGGTGAAATCAAAGGGCTATTCTCTGGTCCCTTACTTCCTTCGTTTCTATAGGTTTTTCCACTTTGTGTAGCTCCGAACATCAAGGTAATTTCATAACCCTCTTTTCACACAATAACCTTTTAATCCAAGTATTCAAAGAATTTACATACGTACCTCGCAGTCCCTTGAGAAAGTGTCACTTTGCCTCACTGTAGCTAACTAAAGTATCCACCACGAACTCAGTAATCAATCCTCCTATAATCCAATTGAGGCATTGATCAACAACGTACGTGATGTTATCCTTCAATGCTTCCAATCTGCGCACCAACTCTGGGGTCCACATAATAGGATTGTCAATCTTCCACCTTCCTTGGCTATCTGCTGGCTTTGCAAACCACTCGTACAGCTCAGTAGGGAAAGATGAAAAGAAAATTTCATGGATCTTTGTGTACAGGTAGCAGTCTAACCACTCTTCTTTTGTTAGTTGTGGATTCCTGTTCTCTTGCGCTTTGAACTTGTGAATTCTCCTATCCAACCAACCCTCAATTTCCTTCTTAGTTGGATTCCAATGATATGACATCAGACATCTCTATGCAGATTATGGTCCCAACAATGGAACCATTTGTTGGCTTGATGGGGCTTGACCCAAGTTCATAGTTATTTAGCCAAACAAATCCCTGTACTACTGGCCCTTTCAGTAACAACCCACGGAGAGCAGACTGAGGTCTCACTCGAAGTAGTATAGGGGGATGCTAGAACCAAGTTTCCGCACCCTTGAGATGTGTGAGGGGTCAGTTTAGTCCAACTGTGAATGTCTTCATGCACTTCCCTGACCTGCGAGACCTTCGTGCTCTGTTATAATTACCTCCACACAACCCTAATCAGGGGCTGAGGTGATTTCGTGTTGCTTAAGGTAGCAATCTGCGCTCTTTCCCTAAGTTATACTGTAGATCTTATTATTTTCCTATAACTGTTAGTTAACTTTGCATAAACAGTTACTTTATCTTATATTCACTTTATACACACATTCATATAAGTTTGTGCATCATATAAACAATAGAAATGTAATTTATATCCTACACATTCAATGCACAAAACAGGGAAAAGATACACAGAAATGATGGGAATCTTCTCTTTATTAAAGCTTCAATTGGTTACAGACTCAACCTGCCTTGCACACTCAGCTGAAGGGGTCTGCGCACTCAGTTGCAGACTACTAGGCCTCTGCGCACTTAGCTGCAGAGCCTTCTCCTACTCTACAACCCAAAGAATTGACTTTACACTTACACTTAGATCCAATGCTTCATCTTCTCTTAGATTGATCGATTTCTTTTATGTCTCTTTACATTTAGAGCTTCGCTCTATTTATAAAATCCCATGGTCCGCAGACCATGGGTAGAACTCTCAAGCCAACATTACATTACAAAACTAAGGGTGGGCAACCTTATGACTCAATTACAACTTCGCGCTCCGCACCCACAAATTGCGGAGTCTTTACATCGGACTTAGTCAAAACTTGGGCTTTAAGCCCGAAAACTTGCCTTAGGGGATCCCACGCCCAACAAAAATTTCCTCATATCGATATTTAGAATGTGGTTATTTTTAATCCCAACATTGGAGTCTCTAAAATAATAATTCATATTCCTTTTGTCCTCATCATGATTTTCATGGATTATGTTGTCACCACTGGGAAGCCTTTCTTACAGCAAATTCGTCAACCCTTCGTCAACCCTTCTAACTTGACATTCATCGCGTCCATGTATACTTTAAAAAGTCACGTGTATAATTTTAAAAAATCCTTTAAACCTTCCATGTTTTATTTTAAACCATCCAATTCATTTTGGTTTCTCTTTGTGAGAGTAAAATTTGTTGCACTTGGTCCCGTAATTTTGATATATCATGTTGCATTTCTTCCTCTTCTTCACGCGTCATAGAAAATATTTTTGGCTGCTTACTCGATGTGCCAATTTTTTTTGGTTCAAGGAATTTTGGAATCAAACAATGATATATAGGCTTTACTATGCCCTTTGAATCACTTCAAACTGATTTTTCAAACAAAATTTATGCAAAATCGTAAAAAATACACACCTTTTTCTTGCTTTTTGGGAGCTCCATATTGAAAGTATTGCACCTATGTAATTTTCGATCGCCAAGGTTTTAAATTCTATCTTCTGGTATTCCTTTGAGTCTTATTTCCAATGACACAAGTCATACCAAAATTGGATTATGGATTGGTTTAGTAGAGCAAACTTGTAAGGAATGCCACGTGTCACTGTTTCAACCTTCAACCCTAAAAATGATATAAGAAAAAATAAAGTATGTGTAATTTAGTCACCTTTTACTAAATTCAAATCCAATGCTCGTAGAGTAATTTATGGAAATTTTCCCAAGGTCACATGCTTGAGACTGAATTCTGGAGCATGCAAAAATGCTAACTTCTTCGGACCATATCTCAGAAAACATAGCGAACCAAGATCTGAACTTTTTACAAGAAATTCGTCAAGCTTTGAGCTCCACATGGTATCAATTTAATCTTCTGAAAGTTCTTAGAAAAAAAAGTTATAGTGAAAATTCCAAGATGACCTATTTGCAATAGTGAAACCCTAGAATCTAAAGCTTTGATACCAAATTTTATGTAACCAGCTCAAAAAATAGAAGAAAATATAGATCAACGACTTGCGAAATAGCCTCTTCTAGGGAAAAAATCCTTTACATCACATAAATGAACAATTATTTGATGATAAAAATGATAAGACCTCTTTAGTATATATAGAACTCTAAGGGGTCAGAATATAATCAGAGCCTACATAACGATAATAATGTAAGGGCACAACAATAACAATAGTGGGATTATATGGGGAAAAACAATAACAACATGGGGATACATGGGCAAAATAATAACAATATGGGGCTACGCTAACAATAACAATAAGGGGGATAAAATAGTATTATAGGGACCTAACATGGTGCCTTAAAAATTATGCAAAAAATAACCATTGGCCTTCTTGAATGATCACTTGAGAAACAAGATGTTTGCAATCGTTGTACCTTGGGGAAGTATGTGAAATACACATTCCATGATTGAGACAACAAAGAACATGTAGTCTTGGAGAGAGTGCACTTTGCTATTTGTGGACCCTTCTCGACAACCTCCACTGCCATACCTAAGTACTATCTTATTTTTATTGATGATTTCTCATGAAAGTGCTAGATCTTCTTCGTGTGGAAGAAGGATGAGACATTCTCAAAGTTTGTAGAATTCAAGACACTAGTTGAGAAGGAGATAAAAAATAAGGTGAATTTTGGAATAAGGAATTACTGGGGGGGGGGGGGGTGATTCAGTAATTGTTGAAGAATTTGCTGAAGAATATTGAACGCCTCCTATTGACTGCTAAATGTGATACTGCATTTGATACATTAAGAGAAAAGCTTGCAAGTGCTTAAAATATGGTTTATCCATATTGGAACAAGGAATTTCATGTCCATATAGACACATTTAGTATCACCTTGGGTGTTATTTTGGCAAAGCCAGGAGAAGGTAACTTGCATAATCCCATCTAGTTTGCAATCATAAATCTTTCTATTGTTGAGAAGACTCACACAACTACAGAAGAGGAGGCTTTCAACATGATATACTCACTATAGAAATTTAGGCATTATCTTCTTGATTGTACTTTTAAATACTTTACTGATCATCCTACTTTAAAGTATTTGGTTAATAAACCTGTCTTAGAAGGGAGGATGTGTAGATGGCTTTTGTTATTTCAGGAATTTTCAATCGAAGTTATTATTAAACCAAAATGATATAATGTAGGGTCAGATTACCTTTCTTGTTTAGAGTCTGGTGAAATGGGAGGGTTATTTGATGACCAATTGTCTGATGTTGATCCTTTCATAATTGAAGCAATTATAGACTAACTTGGATATATTGCATTATTGTTACCAATTGGAAAGTGGTTGGATGATTATAGTTCAACTAAGAAGAAGCACGCAGTGGTATGTACTGCAGACTATCAACTTATTGAAGGTCAATTGTAGAAAATTGGGCTTGATCATGTTCGACACATATTTATTTTGTACCATGAAGGAGAAAATGTCTTGTGGGAATGTCATTTTGGGGTTGCGAGAGGTCATGTTGAGGGAAAGGAAACTACAAGAAACGTGCTACAAAATCTACTTTGGTGGCCTACTCTTTCTAAACATGTAAATGAATAAGCCAAAAAATGTGATGTTTGTTAAAGAGTTGGGCGACCATCTCCTCATGATGAACTTCCACTCCATCTAGTTCAAGCTCTTGAAGCATTTGAAAAGTGGGAAGTTGACTTCGTAGGGCCTATAAACCCTCCAGCGTGACATTCTCATGCTCACTACATCATCACCACATTAGATTATTTGACGTGTTGGGCCGAAGAAGTTCATGTGAAGGATTGTGCTACTAATACTGTTGCGAGGTTTATATTTGAAAATATCATCACCAAATTTGGTTGTCCAAGGAGCCTCACCATTGGTTAGGGATCACATTTCATTAATGAAACTATTGATAATCTACTGTGATAATTTATGATTCAACACCACAAAAGCAACCCATACCATCCACAAGCGAATGGAACTGTTGAAGCTTTTAATAAAATTTTGGAAAACGGACTTACCAAAGTTTGTTATGCAAACAAAAATTATTCAAATGAATGAGTTCTAACTACTTTATGGGCCTATCACACAACTGTAAAATGGTTGCATAATTATACACCATTCCAACTTTTTTTTGGACTAGAAGTTGTAGTACCAATTGAGTTTATTGTTCAAAATATTTTCATTTCTCAGGCCACCAAAATTTCTGATGATGAATCTACTAGAGAAGGTCTACAAGAATTGTGGGAATTGGATGAGCTAAATTTTCTTGTAGATTTCATCAATCTGTTGAAAAGGAACAAAAAAAATCTTGGCATGATAGGTATATAAAGGAGAAGTCTCTTTCTGTTGGAGATCAGGTATTGCTTTATGATCACAAGTATCTTAAGCATCCTTGCATGTTAGAAATGCATTGGATGGGTCCCTTCATTGTTGTGGAGATAAAATATTTTGGAGCTATTAAGATTGATCATCTTGATGGATTTATTTTGCCTGGTTGCGTGAACAGGGCATGCCTAGTACCCTACTATGGCTAATAAAATTTCTTTGGTAATTCTCTCTCTCCAAAAGGGGAACTAGTTATATTTAAGATTGAGTCAATTGCATCAATCAGTTAGTAAATTTAAGTTATGATAATTGGCTAGTTAGCTTAGTTATGTCAGTCCTTATTTTATGTAGTAGTCGTGATCCAATGCAACTCATTGTGGTCAGAGAGGTGTGTGTAGAGTGTCACTTCCATCAATTATGTGGTCACTAATAGGAGAATTTTTAGTCATTATGCTAATATGTCTTGTAATATTCATTTTTTTCCAATTGGATTTTCCCTTTACAATGTTAAAATCATTTCCTGCTACATTATCATCATGGTACTTCCTTTTTTAAGACTTTTATGTCATGTAAAGGGGATTTGTGTCCTGGTCATCATCAATATCCATATTCAATTTTACTTGGCAAGTTGTCGTATTTAATAACTAATGGTTTAATCATTCCACACCTTATTGAGTCCTTTCTATATAGGTCGAGCGTCCTCGTCTTAATTCCTCATTGTGTCTGTAAATATTTTATAGATTTCCACCCTGGCTCTTACATCTAGCTTCTCTGTGTCTCCAATCCCCTGTCATCCATTTGTACAATTTTTCTATAGTTGTTTGTCCCCAACCATGACTCACAATGCCAAAATTGTAGTTCCCACTAGATTCTAAGATCCTGCATTCTTCCTACCGAGGACACTTTGGAAAAATACAAAAAGGCCACCTTGGTTGACAATGATTTTTATGACCCTACTATTTTTTAAGCTTTAAAGTTTGAAGTTTACATGCATTACAACACTGCTCTAGCTCATGTTGTTACTTCTAGGGTCAAGCTTGAATTTCATCCCTTGCAAAGGTTGACAATTTTCAATTTATGATATTTTCCTATGTTCGGCAGCACATGTGGAGTCATGCATTGCACCAAGTTTCCAATCAACCTCTTGCATAGGGGCTTGTTATGGATCAATAAGGAGTATCGTCTTCATGTGGAGGAATTTCATCATATCACTAGGTTGTTGAAGAAAGACCCATATGTTTGAAACGCCTTCCAGAGTGTTTTTAAATGCAACAAAAAGAAAGGGATGATAATTTGTACTAGAAGCATGGAACTAGATGGAAAGGCTACAAAGTAGTAATTCAAAATATTAATGATGACATAATCAATTTTTTCTGGTGCATTATTAAAGGGAATCTTATGTTGCATTATACGAAGAGATAATGCACTTTAGATATCGTATCAGTTGCAGAGGCCTGTTCTTCGGGAGAATCCTTGAACTTGTGTAGTTATTTGTTAAATGAGTTGTTTGAATCCTTTAAAGATGTATATAAGAGGGCCAGTTACTTCATCTATAGATACATGGTCATTTCCATTGCAATGATGAAGTGGTGTGCACCTAAAGGAAGAGAGTTGATTGAAGTTTTGGATGGTGGGCCTCTTGCTCTCTCTTATGCTCCTTAGAGAACACAGACCGGTCATACCAATAGAGAATTCGGTAAGGCAACTTTTGAGAAATGCCATACCAAAATGTTCCATGTTACGTCAACATTGAATAGGGTGTCGACATTGATTTTGGACAAGTATGCACATCAAATATGGTTTGGGATAAGTCACAGTCATACATATATTTTCCCTTGAACTACCGACCCTGATACATTTAAGATAAGGCCATTACCCTATTATATATGTCTCAAAGGAAGTGTTTCATAATGAAGTCCTATCCTATCTCGGAGTTAAATGTATGAAAAAAGAGGATGAAATTACTTACTTATTGATGCAATGCTACCTTACGATTCCTCTATTGATGGTTCTTCATCTTCTAGAAAGTGAATGACTAACCCCGAACAAGATCTCCAACCAATGATGAAGTTGCGGGAATGTGTTTCTTTTGTCCATAATAACATGTCTGATGTTGCTTCCATGGTAAGTTATGTTGTTTCTACTTCATATATTCCTAGTGTTGTTCCTCTTATTGGTAAGTCATTTAAGCCACCAGTAGTACCCTTTGTTTCTATGAGTCCAATTTTCATTACTCCACCTACATTCTCTGACATTTCCCCTTCGATGTTTGATGCCGTTTCTTTTGCTCAAGCTAACACCAATGTTTAACTTTCTCATATTGTTGAACTTACTGATGATGAGCCTAAATACCTTATTGAGGGAACTAAAATTATTGAGGAACACTATATTTCTTTGCCTACCCATTCTACACATTCCCTTGGTTCGTCACCACATACTGCATCAAAATTCACCATTATTTCTAATATCACAGAGCCTATAAAAATTGACAGAGATACTGTTGAGATGGATATCAAGTCAACACCCATGGATACTGTACAAAAAATTATAGCTAGTCTTGAACCACAAGCTAAGGAAGTTATGATGCTGCCTAGGAAACCATCATTGGAGTTACACATGACAATATTCAATTCTGAGAGGTTTTTCATTTGGTTACACAATCCCAAGATGCCGTTCCCCTTTTGTATTTCAGTGTTGTTTTTAGAATACAAGATGAATTCAAAAAGGAATAGATTCAAGAGATAAAAAATTCCCCTCAAGGACACTCCAAGAGATCTGGTGCAAGTGGTCAGCCTCTATAGGCGTAATTCCTTCCAGCTGACATTTTTTCCACAAATGATATTTAGATATTGTCTTCGTCTGAACTATTTTTTCTTATCAAAACTTCCACCCTTCAATTGGAAGACCATAATAATGATCTAGTCTTTATTCATGAGAAACAACAAAAATAACTCATCGTTGTGATTGTGAAGCATGACTAGTTGTGAGGTGAAATGGAGAGGTTAGAAAAAACAAATTGAAAATATCAGTTCTAAATTCCAATAGATTTGGCAAACTATTAATGAGTTTGTCCCTAATTCTCTAGAAGGTTTCTCTGTGTGCCATCTTTCTGTATGCAATGAGTAATGTTGAAGTTGCTTGTACCAGGTTAGTTAGTGACAATAAGGAGTTGCATGGCACTATTGTTGAGTTGTGTCAAGCACTACCTAATCTAGTGCAAAAATAAAAATAACAAATTACTCAAGATATTTCTGAAGCTTGTTCTATCTAGAACACTTTTCAACAAGTTACATGTGCTTCACAGGAAGTTTTTCGACAAGTTTAAGATTGGTTTGGCCTGCATGCCATGACAAACTATCCCTTGCATCAAATGTGGAAAGAAACAAAACAATTGTTTGACCAAGCTATGGCCACCTCATATCTTCAACAAAAACATAATTTGTTGAGTCAAGAAGTGACACTGGAGAAACATATTCATCAGATGGAAGAAGACTCACATACCACTAAAAATTGGTTGAGGGATCTTTCGCCACTCGCTAAGTCTCATTTATTGAAGTTGTGGATGCTTAATTATGATGTTGATGTTCATTAGTAGACTGTCCTTACATCTCATCCTAGGCAGCCTATAGACAATAATACAATTGAGTTCATTAATAAAGTTGTTGCACTGATCGCCACCGGGAAATACACCACAATAGAGTACTTTGATTTTAAAGCTGAAGTCTTACAAACGTTACCAAAGTTGGGTCCTTCATTTAAAGTCAAAATAATACATCAAGGAGAGGAAAAATAAATAGTAAAGAGAAGAAGTGCCAACAAAATATGGGCAATCACAAGTAGATCCAACTGTGTAGCCAAAATATTTACTCGAGTGCAAGTTAATGAACTGTGGTTAGGGCCTGTTGGGTCCTTTTTTTGGATAAATTTTTCCCAATATTTGACTGGAAAAAGGTTGAGGGAAGGGTCAGCACAAATGAAAGAGTAAATGGTCAAATATGTTGAAACCCGAGAAAAGAAAAAGGGCAGCGACAGGGAGAAGTCAAAAGCGATTTTTTTGGGAATTAGAGAATTCGTGAAAGATAGATCTATGCGATAGATTTTGAAAAGAGCAAAGAGATATGGAACAAATCACCAAGTTTTGTTAAAATGGACTAGATCAAGCAGGCAAGATCAAAGTGATCAAAGTGGACAAAATCAAGGGAGCGATATTGGTGGAAAATCTATAAAAAATGCAAGAACCAAGTGAAGGAGAGAGAGATCAAGATCATGATGAAATGTTTTCAGGTTGAAGATTGGAGTCCTGTGTGTATCTGTAGCTTGTATATTGGTTCAATTATAATCCTGCTCATGGTATCTAGTGAAATATCATGTGCTTTTCCACCAATATATGATGTAATGATCTACTTATAATGATAACGAAGGTTTTGTGGGAATAGTAGTGTGTGTTTTATATGAAATGGCTATGGATTATGTGCCTCTTTTGAAATTTTTATTATCAAGTGCTAATATGTTTCTTAATATTTTTTTTTGTAGAGGTTTTTATCTTAACCAAATAACAAGTTCTAATATTTGCACAAATGCTATATAAGTATTTAAGTAATGAGTGATATTTTATATAGTTGATCCTTGACTCCATCCTTTGATCCTGTTTTTCTTTGAATGTCTCGGAACGCCTAGAGTGAGACATTTCTCCCTCGTGAAGGAATGAAAATGTTGATGATGTGATAGACTACAAAGAAGACCTTTGGTGGAAACCAATGATCAAACCATGGGTCTTCTAGCCCTAATTTTGTGCCAAGAGGTGACATGGCCCTCTTCGTAAAAATTGTAGCATTAAATAGGGCCTCTTCCTCTAGATCTCCCCCCTCCTAATATTCCTCCACCTTGTCCTTGAGGAGGTTCATTAACCCCAAACATAGTACAGTCAAGGTGTTCAACCATAGCATTTAGGGATTTGCACTAATCTATATGGTGAGTTAGAGACCCACATAACTAACAAAACATGGTGTTTGGAACATCAGAGTATTTCTATAAAACACGAAAAAAACGAGGTGCATACCCATAAGTGCAACAAATCTCACAACATTCATTAGTTGATGTATGTTGTAGATTAGGAAATGCATGATATTGTGTGTTCCCTTGATATGAGACGCTTGTGGAAATTTGTGCAACTTCAGTAGTAGGTCTTGGTAGTGGTAGAGGGGGTCCCATATGCACAGTAGATGAACCTACACTCCACAAACTTTGGCATTCAATGGTGTGATTCCCCTCAACATAGAAATTAGTGCACCATACTTGTGGACATAGAGGTTGTGTAGTATACATATTGTTCAACCTCTCTATCATGTCAACAATATGATGTTGTAATCCAATGATAGTAGGATCACTATAAGGAGTACTCAGACTATAGTCTTGTGGATATCCCTCCACTATTTCAATCTTCATAGTTTTTTCTGACACATCCTATAAAGTGTTGATCTTATTTTGTGTCAAAGGATTTCTTGTCAATGACAACAAAGCTTTAATGAACCAATATCTTTGATGATGAGGTTTAATTAGATAAGAGATTTTTCCAATTGCATATTTAAATATTTGCATGCACTCCCATGTAGAATCACCCTAACTTTGTTTAATATTCCATAATTTTACTAATCCTTGTTGGTATATATGAGGGAGCTTGAACTCTTTAATAAACTTTCATTGAATCACATCAGGGTTTGTATTTGGGTTGAAATCATACCATTTAATAAACCATCTGAATGCTTTATCCCTCAAAGTCATATGAAATTCAATGATATTAGTATCATCCAGAGTCTGCCTGATCCTCTAGATGGCTTTGCATAAGTACCAATGTTGCTCAATGTCTTCGTCTCCTCAGCTTGAAAATTTGGGATAATGAGTGAATGAACCCGCTACATTCTCGACCATGATAGGTTGAAAATGAAAAAAAACACAAAACCTAGTAGACTTGATTGCAAAATTTTTGTAGAATTTGTCTAAACATTACTACCATAACTACTAACTCTACTAGAACTACCAGCTATGTATGTACTATAACATTTCTAAAAATTAAAAACTTTGGCTAATTTGGAAAGAAAATTAACAAGATGCTGATATAGTACCAAGGGAATATTGGGGAGAGAGTTAGTTGCACTAATTTTCTATGGGTTGTTACTTGTGGGGATTGAATTATCTTACAAGAATATTCACCACATTACAAAATGCATGTCTCCATCTACAAGAGCACTCTCGTCACTCATCACAACTAGTTGTATTGGTGTTTTAGGCGTCTGGATTCATCCAGACTCATGGTGGGCTCCAATTCCTCTATTTTAATCTCCTATCACGCCTCCTCTAGTTAATCCTATTTTGCTAGAATGATATCCTTCTCCTACTTCATCGTTGCGCAACATTGGGCTTGCAATTCCTCCTATCCACAACCTCAGACTACTCAAAGTTTCACCTATCTACTGCAAATCTTTTCTCCTCCTTCTAATCTCTTTAAATTTCTTTTCCCACAACTCTTCAACTATATGTGCGCTTCTTAATTCCATAAAATATCAATCTCTTTACAACTCCACCACTTCCATCGCAACATTCCCTCATATTCTACAACTTAGCATCATCTCTCCCCTAAACCCTACCCCTAATACCTAATGTTTTAAGCTGCCATGTTGGTCTCCTGAAATGGAAATAATATTTCTTCACCATAAATACCTTGATACACAGGGGGATTTCTTTAAATAGTATTGCCCACAACCTGTACTAGAACACTACTTCAACTTTGGAGAAGGATGGCTGATTATAATGCAACCTTCTAATGTTGTTTGGAGCCAAAAGTTAGCAATTCTGGTTAATTTAGTATCTAATGTTGGCATTATGAGGCATGTGTTGTACTTGATGGCAACCCACTTGTAGCAGAACAAATCACTTGTATATGGTAACTAGATGAATCTATAGAAGAGATATTAGATGTGACAGAATGCATGATAGTTGTGTTTACATATGTGATGAAATGCAGGGTAGTTTCAAGGAATCAATTCAAAGGCAACTCACTCAGATGAAATATCACAGTACAACATGACAACAACAAAGAATTATAGTTCAGACTACAAAGAATGAAGAAAGAGAGGTATACGCAGGTTCACCTTGACCAAGCTGCAAATACATGCAGGTTAACAGAACAAAAGGAGTGTATAACATACAAACGCACTTTCACTGAAGGAAAAGTGTGTATATCTTGGAAAACTAAGTTTTTGGTCCGAGGTATTTGGTCTATGGTATTTTGATCCATGGTATTGGTCCTAAGTAGTTTTGGTCCACGGTATTGAGAAATGCCTAAAACTATATAAGGAGGAGAAGATCATTAGACCTTGTGAACAAGTATTGAATATTTGATGAAGTGTGAGATCCAGTATGCAGGTTATCGGCTTATGGCACTTTGTTTGATCTGTACCAAGGATGAACCTTAGCGGTTGATGGAGGATAAGATCTAATGATGGATCGGGATATTAAGGCTTGAAATGAATTATCTTTATATAGTTTGAACATATTTATTATAGATATGAATACTAATGCATGTGGTGTTCTGTAAATGTTATAATTTGGGTATGACTGAAGTCTCGAATAATTGCAAAATTATGAATTAATATTTACAGACATATACACTGGTTGGCTTTGATAAAAGCATGTATACACGCTAGTTCAACACACCTAAGTAGCATATACATTATGTAATATGATATTTGAAGTTACAGGTGGATATGATTGTTGTTGCAGAATTCTGGGTTCTGCTCTGTGTTCTGGTAACTGCAGTTTGATGGCAGTATACTGAATGTTCAAATTGATTGATTGTGATTTGCTTTAGTGACGATGGGCTTTCAGTGATTCAGTTATGGGTGATTCAGAGATTTATGATTGAATTTCAATGATTGGTTAATGCAGATGTATTTAATGGTTGTAGTGCAATGGTGATTGATTTTGAGCTTCAATGTTGATAATGGGTCTAGTATGAAAATTAGATGAAACGAGGCCTTTATGTGTATTGTTGTGTACCAGGAGCATCCAGTTTGAAAATTTATGAAACGTGGTCCCTAGAGGAAGAGAGATGGTTGTAGCCTTCTGTAGGTTGGCACCTACGTACTAGTAAGCATATTGGCTAGTACAAGAGCTAGGGGGTTGTATCTCCCTTCCAGTAGAAGCTGGAGAACAAGAGAAGGTAGTAACCTTCTATAGGTAGAAGCCTACATACTGGCATGAGTCTGCACCACTACAATGTTGTAAACATATTTTCTTATTATTAAAAGAAGACAGAGACGACAATAGTAGGTGGTTTCACCCCACATTGGGTTTCCACCTTAAATCTTGGTGTTCATGTGTGTTTCTTATGTGTGATGGTTCGTTCTATTATTAATTGCACATAGTTACTGTTTAATGTTTAAAAAAGTAATGATGCACATATTAAATATAGACATATGATGAATTAGTTGAATCATTAGTTTGCTGGATATACACTCGTTTCCTTAAACACAATTGTGTGTACACACGGGTTACCTTCATTGAAGTAGTGTATATAAATTTGAGTATGAAAAGAGAATAGGTTATTGACTTGAATAATACTGATTCACCCCCCCAGTATTATTTCCAAAAATTGGTATCAGAGCAGGTCCTTTGGTAGAATCTTGATTGCTTAAAGGAGATCCATAGAATAATGGGAAAGAAGCTAAAGAAGAAAGTGTCTCAGAAGAAGAATACATCTCAAAGGAACTATGACAGTGGGAGAGTCAATTGGGGATTATGTGGAAGCAACTCTTCAGATTCAGAATCACCTCAGAATGAAGATGAACAAACAAAAGAACTATCGAGTATGAATTTGTTATCCTCTGGTGATCCATTTCTCTGTCCATTTGAAGATGATGAAAGTGATAGCAAAACAAATGAATTTGCTCTTATGGGTGAGAGAGAAAGATATCAAATAGAGGCAGAATTTAAAGGCTGATAGACAAAACTAGAGATCAACAATATCTATTGGAAAAAAGGGAGTGTGCCTTCAAAGAAGAAGTTACCAAACTAAAAGCTCAACTAGAGGAAGGAAACAAGGAAAAGGAAGATCAATGTCAAAAGTTGCAGCATGAAGTGACATCATTAAAAAATGAAGTAAATAAAAGGAGAACAACAATCAAGAAACTCAAAGATAGATCCAGTTACTATGAAAGTTTTGAAGCTAAGATCCTCTCTCTAAAAGAAGATCTTGAAAAATCAAATAAGAAGAATGAAGAACTACTCCAAGCTCTTGAAGAACAGGAAAACAAAGTTCTTGAATTAAGGAAACAGATGAAAGAAGGAAGAAAAGCTAAAGAAATCATGAAGAAATGGTATCTTGAAAATGAAGAGCAATATCAGGTTGAGGTAAATATCCTAAAAGCAAAATTAGAAGGAAAGGATAAGATTTTATGATTTCAAGATAGTACTAAGATTTTGGATGATATTCTTAGTAGTCTAAGGTATCTTGCCATCAAAACTAGTCTTGATTTTCATGAATCTGTTGAAGGTGAATCTAGCTCACAAAGTGAGGCAAGAAACTCTAATGCAAAATCTAGAATGCTCAACAAGGAGATGAGAGGTCAACTCCATCAACAACCAAGGAAATAAATTTTTCAAAGAAAATATTTCATTCCTAACTTTGGTCGGTCATTTTCTCAAATGAATAATGTTGAATGTTTTATATGTCATAATTTTGGATATGTTGCAGTGAGATGTGGAAGTAGAATGGTTCAAGATCATCACACAAAAAGATCATCAGCTTCTAGGTACTTTAAAGGATATTGTTTTTCTTGCAATATGTTTGGTCACAAAGCCATTGACCACTATAGAAAAAATATGAAACATGTAAGATGTTATGCATGTAACAAGTTTGGACATATAGAAAAGGAATGAAAGAGAAAATTTTGGGCACCATAACAAAAGGAGAAAACATCATCACACTCGAAGATATGGAAGAGGAAGGAAGTACAATCAGAAAAATGTGGCTTGACACAGTGTATAGACATGACAGACTTAGGCGAAGCCAAAAGTATGAAATTTCAATGTTCTAAATCTAATACACAAGTTTCATGAAGACAAGTCATGTAAATACGCGAGCTCGAAGCTGCATAGTTGCATATATGTATTTTGAGAAAAATGTTGTGGGACAGTCTCAGAAAAACTGATGTGATATGATTCAGACAGTTATCAATTATATTCTCTGTCGTAGATGACTATAGTCTGTGGATGCTATTTAGAAGTGTTTTGATCCTCACAAGTTGTTGATAACTAGATGTATATTTGATTGATGATGATGCCTTGATACTTCTTACTGATATATGCAGTGATCAGATCTGACAGTGAACAGGTGGAACAGGTTCAAGGGGAGAACATGTTATGCTTCTAACAAAGCATTGTTGGCATGATGTTTAGAAGTGTTTGGTACCTAATCAATGATGATGATACTTATGTGGCTAAAGTGTTTAATTGATACATCTTGCTATGTGACGGTTATGAAGTTGCCCATGATGAAATTGTTGGCATTATGGCACTGGTTTGGCTCGATGACATAAGTGTTGTCCTTGATGGCAATTCACTCAAGTAGTAGATCACAAGTTCAGGCTCTCAGAATGACAAAAAATGGCAGGTGCGAAGGTTCCT
This sequence comes from Pinus taeda, assembly GCA_000404065.3. NCBI lineage: Eukaryota > Viridiplantae > Streptophyta > Pinopsida > Pinales > Pinaceae > Pinus > Pinus taeda. The sequence continues at coordinate 175,758 of APFE030088666.1, forward strand.
GATCTCAAAGATGTGGTCATCAACAAGTTCCGTAGATGCGCCGTTCGGAAGTTGCGGATAGGTTCGCAAGTGTACCGTTCAAAAGATGCGGACCCCAAGTTCACACACTTTCATGCAGAGAAAAGTGCACGCACGTGGGAAATCTTACAGGTGGTCCATGGTTTTTGCATCTAAAGCTTTGAACCCCAGTTTGGATCCCTTGTATTGGGTTTCTATGGTTTTGGTCCATGGTTTGTATAAGGGTTAAGGAGATTATTTGGCTGGGCACTGATGTGTTGAATATCTTAATAGCAAGATCTGAAATTCTAGTGATCAACTGGTGAATAATAGCTGGATCTGAATTAAGGAGAATCCTGAGCATTATAAGGCGAATCTACTGATAAGATGAGATCTCGTTGGCGCATGATCAAATCTGTGAATCTGAAAGTCTGGGATATAGTTGAGGACTGATAAAGTGTCTATACTCGGAGGTCCGTAGGTGAGATACGGTGCAGGTGCGGAGGTGCACAGTCTAGAAGACAGATTAGGTGCGGATGTGCACAGTCCAGTTGACAGTGTAGGTGTGGAGGTGCGCAGTCCAGTTGACAGCGTAGGTGCAGAGGTGCGCAGAACATAAGACACAACAGTGCGGAGGTACATAGAACAGAAGACGCAGCAGGTGCGCAGAAGATAAGATAGAGCAGGTGCAGAAGTGCGCAGGCTCAACACAACAGAAGTGTGGATATCCGCAGGTTTCTATTGGTGAATTTGCGGACTTTTCTTGAAATATTTTTAGCTGCCTTTACTTATTACTGCTGAGTTTAGGGTTCTGAATTTGTGTATGGTTGTTGTGTATTGAGAAGTTATTGACTCAGTATTTGTACAAGGAAGTTGGGTGATTTCAGATCTATTTGATGTTTGATTGATATTCATGGATCCAGTCTGAAAATTTATGAAACGAGGTCCTTGGAAGAAAAGAGAAGGTTGTAGCCTTCTGTAGGTTGAAGCCTGCATGCTAGTATAAGACTGCACCAGTACAAAATCATTGTAAAATAAGTTTCTAATTGAAAGAAGATAGAGACATATTGTAGCAAGTGGTTTTCACCCACATTGGGTTTCCACCTTATATCTTGTGTCCTTTGGTGTGATTGTTGCTCTATTTTTTTTTGTTGTTCCTGTTTGTAATAGTTCTAATGATCCACCTCTGAAGAATATATTAAATTATAAGGTATTTTTCATAAATTGAAAAGAGTTTGATAATACTGATTCACCCCCCCTCTCAGTATTATTTTCAACAATTGGTATTAGAGTAGGTCCTTCAAGAGAAGCTTGATCGCTTGAAGGAAGATCTATCACCATGAGCAACTACAAAAAGGAAGCATCTATCAGGCCACCAATTTTTGATGGGAGCAACTTCATCTATTGGAAGGTAAGAATCACTGCCTATCTTCAATCTCTTGGTACAAAAGTATGGGATATTGTGGAAACATGATACACATTTCCATCAGCAACTCCTACAGACACAACTGGTAAGAAGCAGTATGAAACAAATGCAAAAGCGGTCAATACTCTATTAGGAAGTCTATCTCAATCAGAATTCGTCAAGGTTATGCAGCTCAAAAGTGCAAAGGAAATATGGGACAAGATCGTTGTAAGCTATGAAGGAGATGAGCAGGTAAAATGAGAAAAATTACAAACTCTTAGAATTCAGTATGAAAGTCTCAGAATGCATAATGATGAAAGTGTGGCTGGCTATTTCCTATGTATAGATGAGATTGTAAATTGTATGAAAAACTTGGGTGAAGAAATAAAAGTAGTTGTTGTGGATGAGAAAGTTCTAAGATCTTTGTCTCCTAAGTTTGATTCAAAAGTTTCTGCCATAGAAGAAAAGGAGAATATAAAGAATGTTACGATGTCACAATTACACATAATTCTAATTTCTTACAAAATGAGAAAAGGAGGACCATCAGATAGAAGAGAAGATGCATTCAAAGCTTCAGGAAAGGGAGATTATTATGAGCCAGGACATATGTCGGAAGAAGAGGAAGAATCAAATTTTGTCAAAAATCTTCAATGGGGAACTGGAAGATTTAGAGGTAAGCTGCCTTTCAAATGCTTTGCTTGTGGAAGGGTTGGTCATTATGCTGCAACATGTCCACATAAAGATAAACTAGAAAAAGGTAAGGAACCTGTTAGATGGAATAGAAGAGAGAATAAGAAGAGCTATTACATGCATGAAGACATTGATGGATTGTCAAATAGTGATGAAGATCAACAAGGAAATGATAATAGACTTTTGATGGCTTTTGAAGATGGTGATTTCTTGGATGCTATAAATGAAGAAGGTCTTTATGAATAAATTGCTAAACTTAAAATTTGTTTAGAGGAAAAGAACATGATTATAGATACTCTAACAAACCAACTTGCTGAAAAAGATAAACACAATGAAGGGTTAGAATGTGAAATTGTGGGACTTAGAAAATAAATTGAGAAAACAAAAGCCCTTAATCTCAGATTTGCTAAAGGATTTGAAACTTTGGATGAGATTATCAAAGTACAACGTTCTACTCTAATCAAGACAGGTCTTGGATATTCTGAAGAAGCATCTCAAGCCCAGAAGCAAACACATAAGCCATCCACCTCCAAAAGTTATCTTGAAGCAGCAAGGAGAAAGGAACAAGTTAACAATCAAAAGCATAATGCAGATCACCAGGTAAATCAGGGACAATTTGCTTCAAGAATGATCAAAGATTATCAAGTAAATCAGGGGAAATCTACTTCAAGGATGAACAGAAGCCTCAACTAACCACAGATAAATCGTTCTCAATTTAGCTCAAGAATGGATGGAAACCTCAATCATATGGTTGGTATATTTGAGAATCACAGGATTTTCTTCAATGGCCAATGTTTCTCTTGTCATAACTTTGGTCATAAAGCTGCTCAATGTGTTTCCTATAAGACCATCATGACTAGGGAAGCTAAAAAAGAGAGGTGTATAACAGGAATCATGAAAAGAACCTACAATAACTTCTCTGCTCTTGAAAATGAAATAGAATGTACTATCTACAACAATTTCGGTCATGAAGATTCTGAATGTAGAAGCAAGTTTCGGCGAATAATTCAGAAGAAGTAGGCTTCATTGAGTTCCAAAACATGGACAAAGAAAGAACCACAACCCGAAAGCTGTGGGATAGCCTTATATGCGGAAGGATAGGAAAATCAATGGTACATTGACAACGGATGCTCGAAACATATGACAGGTAATAAAGAAAAACTTCAGTCATATACTGCCTTAGAAAAAGAAAAGAAGGTATCTTTTGGAAATGACACCCCTGCATTCATAAAAGGTAAAGGTTCTGTTCAATTGAAAGAGAAGGTCAAAGCTGGAAATGTCATGTATGTTGATGGCTTAAAGCATAATCTATTGAGTGTCATTCAGATGTGTGATCAAGGAACTGAGGTAATATTTTGATCAAATGGATGTATTATTCATGAGGTTGATACAGGAAAAATAATGATCAGAGGCATAAGAACTCAAAATAACTTATACGTACTCAAGGGACAACATCAACAGTGCTACTTAAGCAAGAATGATGAACACTGGCTATGGCACAGAAGACTGGGACATCTTAGCTTCTCTCAGATTAGGAAAGCATGCAGATATCAGGCAGTTCATGATCTTCCTGACATCAGAATTCCAGACAACACAATAGGAAAATCATGTCAAATTGGTAAGCAAACCATAACTAATTTCCCTGAGAAGGAAGGATCAGCTAGCAGGCCACTTGAACTTGTCCATACTAATATATGTGGTCCAACTAGGAAGAGATCACCTCAAGGAGAAGAGTATTTCATATTGTTCATTGACGATTTTTCAAGGATGTGTTGGATAGGACTCATGAAGTATAAAGATGAAGCTTTCAAAAAGTTCAAGTCATTCAAAGATTTGGTTGAAAACCAATCAGATCACAGAATCAAATGCCTCAGATCTAATCGAGGAGGGGAATTTACCTCAGATGAATTTTTTGATTTTTGTGAAGAACATGGAATAAGAAGGGAATTCTCTGCCGCAAGGACTCCTCAACAAAATGGAGTAGTGGAAAGGATGAACAGAACGATTCAAAAAATGGCTCGTGCTATGCTTGATGAGTCTGGAACTCCCGCAACCTTCTGGGGTGAAGTCGCATTTGCTGCTGTTACTATTCTCAACAAGACAAACGTCCAGGTAAACAACACTCAGACTCCTCATGAACTTTGGTATGGTAAGATTCCATGGTAAAATACTTCAAAATCTTTGGAAGAAAATGCTACATTAAAAGGAATGATGAAAATCTTGGGAAGTTTGAACCTAGAGTAGATGAAGGCATTCTACTTGGCTACTCTCGCCATAGCAAAGCTTACAAATGTTACAACAAAAGACTTGGTAAAATTGTTGAAAGCATTGATGTAATGGTTGATGAAGAAGGAAACCCTCCCAGGTAGATAAACTCTGAAGATCTCGAAGAAGATTATCCGTCAACATCAAATCAAATTCATGACGAAGAAGAAACCCATGAGGCACTAGAAGAACAGATAAGGATAGAAGAAAAGACTCCATCTAGATACGTTCAAAAGAATCATCCAGAATCTCAAATTTTGGGGCAGAAAGAGGTAGGTGTGCAAACAAGAAGAACCATTTTAGAAGCTTTAAGCTATCTAGCACTGCTCTCCTCCACTGAACTACAAAATGTAAGAGAGGCTTGCAAAGATGAATGTTGGGTCAAGATCATGGAGGAAGAACTCGAGCAGATTGAAAAGAATAACACTTGGGAGTTGGTTCCAAGACCAAAAGACAAGAATGTCATAGGGACAAAATAGATTTTCAAAAATAAGTTGAATGAAAATTTGGATGTGGTTAGAAACAAGGCAAGACTTGTTTGTAAGGGATATGCGCAACAAGAAGGCATAGACTTTGAGGAAACTTTTGCTCCAGTTGCCAGACTTGAGGCTATAAGAATGTTCCTTGGTCTCTCTAGCTTTCAAAAGTTCAAAGTATTTCAGATGGATGTAAAATCTGCATTTCTGAATGGAGACTTGAATGAAGAAGTGTATATTGAGCAACCAGATGGGTTTATCCTTGGAAATGACCCAAATCTTGTATGCAGACTCAAAAAGGCTCTCTATGGCCTTAAATAGGCTCCAAGGGCGTGGTATTATCGGTTGGATAAGTACCTCCATCAACAAGGTTTTATAAAAGGATCAACTGATAGCAATCTGTATATAAAAGTTGACAATAATAAGTTGCTAATACTTGTGGTATATGTTGATGATATCATCTTTGGTAGCAATGAAGAAGACATGAGTCAAAACTTTGCCTTGGTGATGCATAAAGAGTTTAAAATTTCCATGCTTGGTGAGCTCACATACTTTCTTGGTCTACAAGTCCAACAAAACAAAGACAGCATTTTTCTATCTCAAACCAAATATATCAAGCATATCTTGAAGAAATATGGGATGGAGGATTCGAAACCAGTATGTACCCCTATGGTGACAGGTTGCAGCCTCAGCACAAATGATGAATCGGTAGTAGTACATCAACCAACCTATAGATCCATGATTGGTAGTTTTCTTTATCTAACAAGTACCCGACCAGATATTATGCATGCAGTGGGAATAGTTCAAGGTTTCAGGCGAATCCAAAGGAAACTCATCTTCTGGTAGTTAAAAGAATTTTCAAGTATCTACAAGGAACTCAAAACTATGGCTCATGGTATACTAGAGGTACAGATCTCACACTTCATGCATACACAGATGCAGACTGGGCAAGAAGCATGGATGACAGGAAAAACACTAATGGTGGTGCATTCTTCATGGGTCCTAGATTAGTATCATGGTTCAGCAAGAAACAAAGCTCTATTGCATTATCTACAGCTGAAGCAGATTATGTAGCTGCTGCATCTTGTTGCACACAACTCCTTTGGATGATGCAAACATTGCAAGATCTTCAAATCACTTGTGCTCCACCTATCTCCGTTTTTTGTGATAATACAAGTGCAATCAGTATTTCAAAGAATCCTGTTATGCATTCAAAGACCAAGCACATCCTGATCAAGTATCATTTTCTCCGAGAACAAGTACTTGATCAAAAGGTCAAATTGGAGTATGTTCCCTCTAAGGAACAAGTTACTAATATCCTCACCAAACCACTGCCCAGGGAGACCTTTGAATACCTTAGACAGAAGCTGGGGTTAGTTGATGCATCATCTTGCTATTGAATCTTATCTGGTTCAAAGACTGTTCCATGCAAGTTTCATATGGGGTGTATGCGTAGATACGTTGGTTTATGTGGGTCTGTCAGAGACATTCTAGCACAAGTTCAGGGGGAGCATATATTCTTCTAATAATGCATTGTTGGCATTATCATAGAAGATCTTGGTTCAGTTATGTTGGATTTCAGGAGGAGCAAGTGCAGAAGGAGAACATGGATTATGATCTCAATAATGTTGCTGATTTTTTTGTCTCTGTCTTATATTTCTTTTGTCAAGGTCATGCAACGACCTATTTTGGTTGCCCCACTATGCTTGGGATGGATAATGTAGTGTGCTCATTATACCATGTATCCCCATTTGGTTGGGAGTTGTATGTATGAGTCTTTGGTGATAAAGAGGTTAGTTATGATTTCTTCTATAGAACAACTTCTTGCAGATCTTGCCTATTTGTCAGGGGAAGCTTTGAAAGCACAAAAAAACAGAGATTTCAACATGCATTCAGGGGAAGCATAACCCTTTGCCCTTGATTACAAAGGGGGAGGAAAGATCTTGAGTGACTTTGGGTTGCCATCAAGTCCAAAGGGGGAGATTGTTGGCATTATGGCATTGGTTTGGCTCGATGACATAAGTGTTGTCCTTGATGGCAATTCACTCAAGTATCAGATCACAAGTGCAGGCTCTCAGAATGGTAGAAAATGGTAGGTGCGTAGGTTCCTGATCTCAAAGATGCAGTCATCAACAAGTTCCGCAGATGCGTTGTTCGGAAGTTGCGGACAGGTTCGCAAGTGTATCATTCAAAAGATGTGGACCCCCAGTTCACACACTTTCATGCAGAGAAAAGTGCATGCACTTGGGAAATCTTACAGGTGGTCCATGGTATTTAGTCCGATGCTTTTGAACCTATGGTTTGGTCCGTGTTTTTTGCATCTAAAGTTTTGAACCCCAGTTTGGATCCCTTGTGTTTGGTTTCTATGGTTTTGGTCCATGGTCTGTGTATAAAAAGGAAAGGAGATTATTTGGCTGGGCACTTATGTGTTTAATATCTTAAGAGCAAGATCTGAAATTCTGGTGATCGATTGGTGAATAATAGCTGGATTTGAATTAAGGAGAATCCTGAGCATTATAAGGTGAATCTACTGATAAGACGAGATCTCTCCTTGGTGCATGATCAGATCTGTGAATTTGACCGTCTGGGATATAGTTGAGGACTGATAAAGTGACTATACCTAGAGGTCCGTAGGCGAGATATGGTGCAGGTGCGCAGTCTAGAAGACAGATCAGGTGCGGAGGTGCGCAATCTAGTTGACAGCGCAGGTGCACAGTCTAGTTGACAACGCAGGTGTGGAGGTGCGCAGAACATAAGACACAATAGTCAGAGGTGCATAGAACAGAAGATGTAGCAGGTGAGAAGGTGCAAAGAAGATAAGACAGAGCAGGTGCGGAAGTGTGCAGGCTCGACACAACAGAAGTGTGGATATCCGTAGGTTTCTATTGGTGAAGTTGCAGACTTTTCTTGAAATATCTTTAGCTACCTTTACTTATTATTGCTGATTTTAGGGTTCTGAATTTGTGTATGGTTGTTGTGTATTGAGAAGTTATTGACTCAGTATTTGTACAAGGAAGTTGGGTGATTTCAGATCTATTTGATGTTTGAATGATATTCATGGATCCAGTCTAAAAATTTATGAAACGAGGTCCTTGGAGGAAAAGAGAAGGTTGTAGCCTTCTGCAGGTTGAAGCCTGTGCTGGTATAAGACTGCAGTAGTACAAAATCATTGTAAAAGATGTTTCTACTGGAAAGAAGATAGAGACATATTGCAGCAGGTGGTTTTCACCCACATTGGGTTTCCACCTTATATCTTGTGTCCTTTGGTGTGACTGTTGCTCTATTTTTTTTTTTGTTGTTGTTCCTATTTGCAATAGTTCTAATTATCCAACTCTGATAATATATTAAATTATAAGGTATTTTTCATAAATTAAAAAGAGTTTGATAATACTAATTCACCCCCCTTCTAAGTATTATTTTGAACGTAAATCTCAGATGATACTTGTATTGATTAGGGTTACATAATTATTATTCAGATCAGATTTATGGATAATTATGGATGACCTTTTGATGATGTATACAGTACATATATGTTGCTTGCATGGTGATTTTCATAAGCACAATGATAAGTACAAAGCCTGAGTACACAACTTCATTATTTGATGATAAGCCACTCATTTCTTTTATGATGGTGTCATCATGCCCTCAAAGATGCATATGGTGTAGTTATGGTCAGGATTCCTATAGTTCTCACATTGTTGAGGATTGTTGTTGTTGATGGTATCAAGAAAGCTAGACAAAAGCTGGACAAATGACCATGCACTCATGGTTTGCTAGATACATAATTGATGGAAACACATTATGTTGGATACATGGATGATTACTTAAGTTGCATATTGAGAAATATTGTTGGCTAGCTGATGAGCCCCAAAATTGGTAACTTGTTGGGCTCATTTGGCCTAATTATCCTTGTTTAGTCCTTGTTCAATCCTTCATTTTCCATAGCTTGTGCATTATTTTCAGTATGATTATGTCATTTGTACGAATAAGGGTAGTCACTCTTCCTAGGTGGCACACATGCTTATTTCAGGTTTTTTGACACATGTTGGAGCAAAAACGAGCAATCATGGGCTAAAAGACAGCCAAGCCTGAGGTGAGGATTCATAGGGGGGTTGCTTATGGCATTAAATAACCCTTCCTCTGGATCTTCATCCCCAACTCCGAGCTCCAAATACCACCAAAATCGAATCTAGAAGGCAGCCAAGCAGATTTTAGAAGGGACTGTCTAACTCATAGTTTGGATAGCTGAGTTCCACAGATTGAGAAGGCTAGCTAGGGCCCTCGTGATGTATAAATGTTGAGGCCTCAGCCTTCGTAAGGGACTTTTGAAACCATTGCATATTTTGCACCACAGTGCTACTAGCTTTACTTTGTTCTCTTGTAGCCATATTTGGCATCACTCTTATGACTATTTTTTGATAATGAGAAGCAGTTCAATTTTATATCAACTCTGAGTTTTCCATAGGAGCCATAGCTCTCAGGGTTGGGCCCAACCTGAGAGCCTAGGGCTTCCTTTCTATACTGTTACTTTTCCTTTATGCATCACTGTTTCTCTTTATGCATTTGAATGTATTTCTGTTAGGCAGATTTAGTTATGTTGCTTGGATAGATCACTGTTTATGAATAGAACTATTTCAGGTGTTTTGGTAAGATAATAATAGAAAAATCTCGAAAGAAAAGGGACAACCACACTCTCCGTTTCACCTCATCCTTATTAGATCAGGGGCTGGAATTGAAGAAACAGCGCTGCCCCAACAAAAACACTAGTTTGCTTGACCATGCAATCCTTAGTGTACTGTTTTCCTTTGCAGAAATTAGTTATGGGTTTAGAGCTTTGAAATGTTTCTTTGCATAGTTGATGTACATGGTTTTCTTTCCAATAAAGCTATTGTTCATTCATGCTTTTGATAGGTAGACTAGATTAGCTAGGACTTTGATCATTTGCAAGACTTTGTTGATTCGGTTGAACGCACACCGTGCAGGGCATCTCCACCACTCTTTCATCCACCTAAAACATCATCTGAGCCACCTGTTCCATCTCCTAGCTAGGTTCCTCGTCTCCGATCTGTCCTTTTTTCCACGTAACCCTACCTTCTTGCTCAATCATTGCCTTAGCCTTCTTCAAGCCAAGTCAGCCTTCTACACCTTCTCACCACTCCACCCACCAGTTTCTGGGTTACTCCAGGCCTCTACCCTTCCTCCTTATCCATCCATGCACCTTCCCTCACTCACCCATTCTCTAAAATCCACTTTTTAAACATCTTGTAGAAATTTATGAACATCCTATAGAAATCTCTGAACATCTTGTAGAACGCCTGCAGACTTCCTGTAGAAGCTCACAAATGAGGTTTCTTGATAGCCAAACTTTGTGAAACTCTCTGGAAAGGTGTTGGGGACTCCTTAGAATCCTCTATGAACCTTCCCAACCCTTTCCAAGCATTCCTCCTCCTTGATCCACCCCTGCACAGCCAAGAACAGTGAAATCATATGCATGATGAAACCTGACAACTTAATCAAAAATACGAAAAGATGTTTTCTCTAGATAGAGGTAGTCTAGACACATGTATTTTACATTCATATAAGTAATGGCATCTCTTTCAATAGTTTGCATTCTCTTCTTTGCATCACTAGGACTAGCTGGTAGAATCAGTGTTTGCTAGGATTTGCACTTTCCTTCAGTTTTTCAATCTCTTTTCACAAATATATTAGCTTCCTTCGAGTTAGCTTTCATCCGTCAATTAAAAATATTCTTCTAAGAGCTCATAGAAGTTGGCTTAAGCCCCTAGCAGACTTGTGCCAGCTGATCAAGTGACAACTGCGGCAAGAGCTAGTACTTGTGCATACAGCACCGTCGCTTCCAAGTTTGTTACGAACGACCGGGTTGATAAAAGTAAAGAAGGGAGTCCCAGGAGTTGCAACATTATTGTTGCAAAACTGGAGCCCACCATCTTTTTGGCGCCGTTGCCGGGGAAGCATTAGAGTATTGGTGATTGTTGCTTTTCTTCTATTTTTTTTCCTACAACCTTCTGCTAAGTAGTTTATTTCATTTCCATTTTGCAATTTCATTTCCGCAAAAGTAGAATAGACATTTCTTGCTTTCATAGATTAGCATTTCAATTTTGCAATTTCAATTCTGCAAGCGTAACTTAGCATTCCAATTCTGCAATTTCAATTTTTCAAGCGTAGCTTAGCACTTCATTCCTGCAATTTCATTTGAGAAAAATAGAATAGTCCTTTCCTGCTTTCATTTCAATTCTGCATTTTCGTTTCAGCAAGATAGTTAGTTGCAATTCAATATATTTTAGTTCTGCAGGTACCAGCAGAGAAAAAAGAAAAAGAAATCAAAAAAGTATTTCCATTTCATGCCTCGTAGGAACATAGATAAAACTGGAAAATTCTTACCCAACACCCCCACCACATCACTGAGTCAACCTTCTCTCTTCTATGGTGATAGTGAGCGAGAAGAACCTATAGGTGAACCTCCTGAGATATACGAATATCCTATAACAGAATAAGAGTTAGGGAACACTCCATCTGAAGCCATGACTGAAAACTGAAACGGTAGAAGAGAAGACGAGAGAATAGAGGGTGCCTTTCCCATCCGAGAGACCAATGGAGACATGAAAATGAAAAACATAAGTCCCTCTGCTCTACCTCACTTCCATGGACTGACTACTGAAGACCCTGATACCTTCTTGTTTGAGTTTGCTATCCTTTGTCGAACTTATGACTATGCTGAGGATGAGCAAAAGCTGAAACTCTTTCCCTCTACCCTCAATGACGCAGCATTACGCTGGTTCATGGGGTTACTTGGAAACAGTATCACCACTTGGGCTCAGATGCAGTAAGCTTTCAATGCCAAGTACTGGGACTACTGTAGATCCAAGGAAACTAAGGGAGAAATATTTCGGATGAATATGGGCAGTGATGAATCTTTAGAAGACTACGAGGAAAGGTTCCAACTCTGTTATAAACGAGTCAGGTGCACACTTGACCCGGAATATCTGAAGCTGGTTCTGCTCCGAGGAGTCCCTGAAGACCTTCTGGACACCCTTAACATGATGGCTAGAGGAGACATATACCAACTACCTTATGAGGACATAAAGACCGTGTTTAGAAACCATTCTAGGGCAGCCTGGAAGAGAGGTAGGGGGAATCATATTTTAGCTAGTACCTCTTTCTCCAAGCATGAGTTTGCTAACCAAATGGAAGACCTCAAGAGCGAAATGACACAGACTATTGCCATGCAACTTTATACCTTTCGAATTCAGCAAAAGAAAGAAGAAGCTGAGAGGGCTTTGGCCATTTTTTGTCCTAGATGCATGAGGAAGCATCCCAAGAATGAGTGCCCATTGCACTCAGTAGAGGTATGTTTTGTTTGTGAGGAAGACCACACCACCAACTAATACCCTACCTTTCCGGGCTTTAAAGCCATGTACCTAGGGACCAAGGTGGCTACTGAACCTCTCTACTTCCTCAACCAAAGGAGGCCACATGGACCCAGACCTTATTAGCAGGGGATGCAAGGGCCATCCCATGCCTATTACAACCCCAACCAATCTGCTCATATACCTTCTTGGGACCCCCTTGCTCATCCTTCCTAGTCCGCATTTCCTCCGTGGTCTTATCCATCTCCATACCACACTCAACCTCCTTCTCACTCGTTTCACTCTCACGCCCAGCCACAACCTCAGTGGAATGCACCTGAACCAGGGTGGAGGCCCCAATACAACACTCCTCCCACCATTCTGCCTCCACCACTGGCTCAACCACAAGCATTACCTCTTGCTCCTCCAAGACAACCCCAGATGCCTGCTCAACCGAACCCGAACCCCAACAACGGATAGGTCCATCAGGTATATACTGGGGAAACAACATGCCCTACCTACACTGTGGAGATCCAGGAGATCAACCTGTGATCTGGGAAGGTCCTTCCAGAGTGCCAATATCCTCCCTTAGAGGAGGAGGAAGAGAAACAGGAAAGTGAACCCCAAGCCATTCCACCCTTTCTTGAGTGACACACAGTAACCACACAACCCAACCCAGAAGAGGATGAGCTTCTGGGAGAACTCAAGCAGTTGTGTGTGAAAATACCACTTCTCCAAGCCATAAAAGATGTACCGATATACAACAAATTGATTAAGGAGAAGTGTTTCAGGCACCCAGGCAGGTGAAAGAAAGATGCCTCAACCATCAATGTCATAGGACAACTGTCCGATCTCATTTTGGGGCAAGTAATCTGTCCAAAGTATTTGGACCCTAGGAGTCCTGTAGTTGATGTCCACATCAATGGCACCATTAAACCCCACACTTTGATTGATCTAGGGGCCGCCATTAATGTGATGACCAGGGACACCATGCTTAAGCTCAATCTTCAGAGTTCCCTGAGGAATACCTCGACAGTGCTGCAATTGGTAGACCGCTCCACCGTGACTCCCAAAGGGATTGTGGAAGATGTCTTGGTCTCTGTTGACTCCTGGGAATACCCTGCGGACTTTTTGGTCCTTCATCCAAAGGAAAAACTCATGGGATATCCCCTCATTTTGGGAAGGCCTTTGCTAGCTACTGCAGATGCTCACATCAGCTGTTGAGCCATAACCGTGACCATCAAAAATGGGCCTATGTCCAAACAGTTGGTCCTATACCCTCCTGCCCAACCTCTGCTAGAACATGACTTACCCCTCTAGTTGGAAGAAGGAGAAGAGGATGAGGCCTACTCTGCACCATTATGCATAGTAGAGGCCACCAAGGGAGGTCCTCCAACCGAGGATGATTTGATTGAAAACTTAATCCAAAATCCTCCCCCTGGTGCGCTATCCTTGGAAGAGTTGGTGGAAGATACCCAGGCCAATGCTTTAGTGGACCTATGTGCCACTGATCTGACCACCCCCAGAGTTAAGAATGTGGAGTTTGGCCCTGATAGGACTTTGAATATAAGCTCCTCTCTCTCTCCCTCTCAAGAAAAGGAGCTATGTAGCGTCTTGACCCGCCATTTGGAGGCCTTTGCCTGGAGCTATAAGGAAATGAAGGGAATCCATCCCTCGGACTGTACTCATCATATCTACATCAAGGAGGACTGTAAACTAGTAAGGAAACCTCAGAGGAGAATGAATCCAGCCCTCAAGGACATTGTTAAAGAAGAAGTGCAAAAATTGTTGGATGCGGGATTCATCTACCCCATCTCGGATAGCGAATGGGTTTCCCCTTTGGTGTTGGTGCCCAAGAAAAATGGGAAATGGAGAATCTGTGTGGACTACAAAGAACTGAACAAAGCCACCAAGAAAGACCACTTCCCTTTACCTTTCATAGATCAAGTGTTGGATGGTTTGGCAGGGAAGAGGTTTTTCTCTTTCCTAGATGGGTTCAGCGGGTATAATCAGATCCAAATCATCCCGGAGGACCAAGATAAGACCACCTTCACTTGTCCATGGGGTACCTTTGCCTACCGCGTCCTTCCCTTTGGGGCTATGTAATGCCCCTGCCACCTTCCAGAGAGCTGTATTAAAGCATCTTTGCCGAGTTGGTCCATGATTCGATAGAAATCTATATGGATGACTTTACTCCTTACGGGTCTAGCTTCCAGGAAGCCTTATCCAACCTGGGAAAATTTTTGAGCAAGTGCATTGAGATGAACCTATCCCTGAGTCCTGAAAAATGTGAGTTCTTGATGACTAAAGGGACCATGTTAGGTCATACCATTTCTCGCTAGGGGTTACAGGTGGATCCCAGTAAAATTTCTATCATCAAAAAGGTCCCACATCCTCAGAAGGTAAGAGATGTTCGGAGTTTCCTAGGCTTAGCGGGATATTACAGAAGATTCATTAAAGACTTTAGTAAGCTAGCCTCGCCATTGTTTGGCCTCTTAGCAAAAGATGTTGAGTTTAAATGGTCGGATGACTGCTAGAGGGCTCTAAATGAATTGAAGGATAAGGTGGTGTCTGCTCCAATTCTGAGAGGCCCAAACTGGGCCCTACCTTTCCACATCCACATTGATGCCTCGAACAAAGCCATAGGGGCAGCCTTAGGAAAATTTGAAGAAAAACTTCCATATGCTATATACTTTGTCAGCAAAAACTTATCCAAGGCATAAATGAATTATACGGTAACTGAGAAAGAGTTCCTGGCCGTGGTCCATTCGCTGAACAAGTTCCGACACTACATCACTGGCTATCAAACATTTGTACATACTGACCATGCTGCAATTAGATATTTAATTAATAAGCCTGATGTGAATGCTCGTATTATTAGATGGTTACTTTTGTTGCAGCATTTTGATTTGACCATCATTAACAAACCAGGTAAAGAAAATGATGTTGCTGACTTCTTGTCTAGATTGGATTTGCCTGCAGGTGAAGAAGGAACAATGGATGACCAGATGCCAAATGAGCATCTATTTGCTATCTCAGTACTCTCCCCATGGTTTGTTGATATAGCAAATTATCTGGTCTCAGCACAGTTCCCTCTGCATCTATCCTCAAAGGAGAAGAGCATAATCGTGAGGAAAAGTGCCTCATTCACTTGGATTGGGGGCAACCTGTTCAAACTTGGCCCTAATCAGATCTTAAGGCGTTGTGTAAGGGAGGAGGAAGTCTTTGACATCCTCCTAACCTGTCACGATGGGCCTTGTGGAGGAAATTTTGCAGCCAAGAGGACTACCTTCAAAATTCTACAGGCAGGCTACTATTGGCCCACTCTTCATCAAGATGTCAGAAGATATATCAGCCAATGTGAGCGATGCCAAAGGATGGGGAAACCGACTCCAAGGGACGAAATGCCTCTCCAACCTCAAGTGACTCTTGAGCCATTTAAGAAGTGGGGTATGGATTTTGTGGGTCCTATCAACCCTCCTTCAAGGCAAAAGTCTTACATCATTGTGTGCAAAGACTATCTGAAAAAGTGGGAAAAAACCAAGGCAATCAAAGCAGAAACAGAAAAAAAGGTGGCTGAGTTTTTAAGAGAAAACATTTTCTAAAAATTTGGCTACCCAAGAGAGTTAGTCACCGATCAAGGAAGCCAATTCACCTCCAATTTGATTGAAGACTTGCTTTCTCATCACAAGATCAAGCATAGGACTTCCACCCCATATCATCCTCAAGCGAATGGGCAAGTGGAAGTCACCAATAGATCATTAGAGGGGATCTTGACTAAGGTGGTGAGCAGCAGCAGAAAGGATCAGGAAGATTGCCTGGTTGAGGCCACTTGGGCCTACAACACCATTTGGAAGACCACAACCAGTTTCACACCCTATGAGCTAGTCTATGGGAAGAGAGCTTTGCTGTCAATTGAGTTTGAATACAACACATTGAGGATGGCAGCTCAGCTGGACCTAGATCTTAGCCATGCTCAACAAGAAAGGTTAATGCAGCTGAATGGGTTAGATGAACTTCGAATGCAGGCCCTCCACTCAGAAGTGATTCAACTTCAAAGGAAGGTATGGCATGACCGGCACCTCAATGACAAACAATTCCAGCCAGGAGATTGGGCACTACTGTATGATTCCAGACATAAGGATTTCAAGGGGAAGATGAGGAAAAGATGGCTAGGACCATATGCAGTGGAAAAGTGCAATGACAATGGTTTTTTCCTTATCTGGACTATTGATGAAGAAGCCATCCCCATGCTCGTCAATGGGCATCGACTAAAGATCTACAGGAAACCTCTTTCGAGGCAAGAGTTCGTCAAAACTGTGGAAAAATCAGTGCTGGTCATAGAGAAGGGTTCTGCCTCTGTTTTGGGCACACCCTGAGCATCCTTATATATCAAAAAAAAAAAATTGCAATAAAAAATATCCTTGGGTGAAAACCTTTTTGAGGCGCCCAAGGCAGATGGTAGGAGTGAAAACCTCATTGAGGCGCTCCTGCTATCTCTCTGAAAAAAGAATTGGAATAAAAAGATCCTTGGGTGAAAACCTTTTCGAGGCGTCCAAGGCAAATGGTAGGGGTGAAAACCTCATTGAGGTGCCCCTGCTGTCTCTTCAAAAAAAAAAAAAAAAGAGAGAAAAAACAAAAAAGGAAAAAAGAAGAAGAAAGAAGACAAACTGATCTCTGAAAGTGTTGTAGGTTGCAGGAACACAGCGCACAAAGGAGGCCTCTCAACTCAAGGAAAAGGGTCCCTATCAAGCTACCAGGCAGCCTCACATACACTCCCTCCATGAACACTCATTTTTCCAAGGTTTGGACACAATCTGGTCATGGTTCAGCCTTCTACAGGAAGCTACAGGACTTTCTACAGGAAGTTCTATATTTCTAAAGGAAACATCCTGTAGAGCTTTTGGACGGGCCATAATCGATTACAGAGAAGGATTTGGAGCTTGAAGCCCATTGAGGAGGCATGCAACCACTCTTTTCTTCCATCCTCCACTCGTTTCACCTCCTTTCACCACCATTACTCTCATCTGGTCGAATATACCTGCACATACATACTAGAACCCTGTTTTTTTCAGATAAGAAAATTTGTTTTTTTTCCAAATCAAAAATAAGGCCTTCTGAGGCTCGCACACTTCACTTGTCAAGGCAACCTCAAGACCCTTTACCTGTGAACGTGACTCCATTTATTTCAGCATGCACCCCAAAAGAAGAAACGGCTACAGGATGTCCTACAGGAATCCTGTAGCAGCTGATCCAGCTGGAGCACCTACCATGAAGACATCAGCAACTCGCAGAACCAGTGCATGCAGCATTCGCCACCAGGGAAACGGGTCTCAAAGTCTCGTAACCAGCAGCATCCAATGAGGAGGAGCTCCAGCACCTGTGCACAATGCAGCAGCACACAGATCCAGCATCCCTCATCCTGAAACCTGAAAAAAACCCACGTCCACGGCCGCACAGGTAAGTGCCTAACCTTATTTCATCAAATTACATAAGCTATACTCTGAATATGCATGACTGTGAGAATGGACGGATTGAACAAGGCTGGTTGCCATTCAACTGGCCACCACATCCAGTCAGGCGGCCTCGTAGGATCCAAATGGGATTGGTTATGTCGAAAATTCGGATAATTGACACATGGGAAGTGTCCAGTCGGGGAGAAGCGGCGGTATGACAGGAATGGTGGCGGTAAATGCAGAGGGAATAATTCGGCGATCAGGGGCACGCTGGGGAATGGTAGCAATGACGTCGGCCAACGAATCAGCAGGGACAGCTCACCCCCGTGCCATGAATTCCGCAGCATTTTGAAATCAGCCGGTTGAATACTTATGATGCACTGCAGTCATTTATGCTCACAAACGTTTTGTAGCCGAGTACGTGTCCTCCTCCTCTGCAAGTTGTTAGCCCGAGTTCTCGGTCTGCTCAAACGTCCTGCTACCATTCAGAGTAGTCATGCGCCACCGTAACCTCCTCTAGAAGCCAGGAATAATTTCTAAAGGAAGCTGCGCTACAGGAAACTCAGCATACGAAGCAGCACGGACTGTTGACGTCGAGGGTGGCAATTTTCAGTGAGGTAGCCAGAACTTAACTTTCCCATGCAAATAATTCCAAAGGTGGTGAACTCGACGTATTGAGGGGGCTAGGGAAATGTGAATGCAATTCTATCTGTGGAATCAAAAGTTTTTTTATCACTGCCCAAAATTTTCTTCGTGATCTGCATGCGAGATTTCCTCCACGATTGAATGAAAAAATCCCTCCTATAGAAATTGAGACACTGTCAAAGCACCGATAAAAATTGTAAATTTTATATGACTGCATGTATAATGGAGACCTAGCTCTGCGCTCCATGTGTGAAAAAATCCTGAAATTCTCCTTCTGTATAGGAGCAGGCAAGTCCAACACAGGGTAATTGACACAAAGATATCTTTTTTTTACGCTACACCCAGAACTCCCTGTCTGCTTGAAAGCACGAGCAAACACAGAGTTTTACCATGCTGGGAGGGTTCATTAGAAAAGAACCTTCGGACTCCAACAAATTACGGGAAACCCCTGAGGTAGTGGACTTGTTTTCTCGTGCACACTAGATGTCATTTTGTGACAAGCTTCAAGGTCGCGATGACGAAGTTGCAGAAGAATTCCTCCGGTCCCTGAAGTCGAAGTCAAAGACATTGGCCGTTGTCAACTTCAGAGGATTGACCCTCAGACTCACCCCACAGCTCATCAGTAGAGTAATTAATCTTCCAATGGGGGTACCCTGGGATAAGGAGGAAAGGAAGTTGGGTCAGAAAGCTAAAAAAGAGTTCTTCTTGCCAGAGGAACAATTCTCAGAAGACAAGAATGGAGTTCGGAGGACTAGCCTACAACCGTTTTGGAGTGAAGTTAGCCTCCAAATTATGAAGTATATTACGTGTGAGGGGTGATTTAGCATCGTAAATGGCTATCATTTTTGGTTGCTCACAGAACTCAGGCACCACATGGACCTACCCTCAGAGAAAAAATTGAGCATTCCTTACTTCCTCCTGCAGTCCATGACTGAGTGTACCACCAAACTTAGAGAGGGGACACCAGACCAGCTAGCCCATCATGGGCTTATTAAGCTCCTCGTGGAAGATGCACTCTACACTTTCACTGTCCCTCTCTCCTGGGAAATTTTTGGGAATATGTCAAAGGATGATGACATCCGAGTCTTGGTCGAGGAGCTCACTTCCTCTAGCAGTGAGGAGAAGGATCATACTCAGGCAGAGAAGAAGGTTAAAAAACAAGAAACCCCTGGAAAAACACTGAAGAAAGAACAGAAAGGAACACCAGAAACGGGGCAAGCTACCAAAACAGGGGATGATAAAATTGCACCAACACCCAGGGAGAAAAGACTACAGAGCAGGGCAGAACGGACTGAGAAAGTCCAAGTCAGTAAGGGCACCCCTAAGGCAACCTCATCCAAGTTAAAAGGAAAATTCCCCTCAGCCAAGCAGGCTAAAACAGTGCCCTCGGCTTCTACAAGAAAGCAGTAGAGTATTTCTACAGGAAAGTTAAAAACGGCTTCTACAGGAAGCCAGAAAGAAACCGCTACAGGACTTTCTACAGGAAGTCCAAAAGAAGGACAGAAAAAGGAGAAGTCGGACGAAATTCTAGCTAGGGAGGCAGCAGTTGTGCTGGCCACCCTAAGTACCTCTCCCAAGCCAAAAGAGAAACGAAAGAGTGAGACTCCTCTATATTTTAAAGCGAGAAGGAGTGTAAGGATTAAGACTGGCAGACCCCAGCCTCCATCAAAAGAGCCAATCACTATCGTGGATACCCCTACAACACCAAAGGATAAATCCCCCTCCAAGGCATCCATTACTTATGAGCGGGGGAGCCCAAAAACATCCTCATGGAGGGAAAGAATGGATAAATTGAGCTTAGAAGCCTCTCTACAGGATGTTGAGGCTATTCTATAGGAAACTTTGGCTAGGCTGAAAGAAACTGAGCAGATGGAGGAGAGAGCAGCCAAGTCACCACAGGAGGAGGAGAGAGTAGCCAAGTTACCACAGAAGGAGGAGAAGGCCGATGTCATCATGGAACTAAGCCCCCAGCTCAACCTGGGCTCTTATTATAACTTTTTGGAGGCCGGAAAAATTATTCCTCAAAAGTTCACAGTGCCACTGTTTCTAGCACTAGAGGAAGAAAGAGTGCGAACCCACACTTGGATGAGGATCGCTAAATCCAAGGGGATAGTAGATATAGGGACTCTAGAGGAAAGGCTCAAGGAAACACAAAGGGAGTTGGCAAGAGTAAGGCATGTGGAAAGCTCCCAACAAACCAAGTTAAGAGAAGAGAATGAGCTGCTCGGACAACAGCTCCAGCTACAGGGACAGAGGAAAGGAGAGGACACAGCAGTCAAGGACCCCTCAGCAGAGCCTCAAGGAAAAGAAGGGATGCAAGCTGATCTCGAGGAACTTAACCGGTAGCTACAGGAAAGGGAATTGTAGGTAGGTATGGAGATACAATCCCTAAAACAGCAGATGCAAGAAAAGGAGGCACAACTGGCCTGCATGGCCAGTTGGGCAATGGAAGCTCTGCAATGTAGGCAGTCGGCCAAATCCTATGGCCTATACCTAAGGGATCAGCGGCTGCAGTTCCAAATCAACACATTGGCACAGAGGGGTATCTCCCACATCCAAAACCCCCAACAATTCATGGATTTATGTAACACCAATTCATCAGAAGATAAGGCCAAGCTTTCAGAGTTTTACCTCCATAATTTTTCCCTTCCAAACATCACCTCGTGGGACCCCAACACAGCAGTAGGGGACATGCAGCTGATGGCAATGACCTCATGGTTAAACCACGAAGAAAAGAGAGTAGCTGAGGTCAGGAATGTCATGGACCGGGAGCTACATGAACTACTGCTGATTAGAGCAGAGCCAGGGGACCCCACAGCATTGATATCCGCTCACCAGCACCTAGCAACCAACTCTCAGGCTTTATTAGAGTACATGGATTGTCAGGCCCAGGCCATAGCACACTTTGAGGATATGGAGCGATTATTAGGGCAATTGTGTTCATGCTTGCACCCATAGGTGGAATACATTGTCCCACAGCCTCAAAATTCAAGAATATCACACTCCAACTCGGATGAGGGAGGCCTTGGCATGGGTGCCTCTCTACAAGAAGTCTATGCAGAACCTCCAGGCCGATTGGATAGGCCTCAAGCTAAGTTCACCCTTACTTTTGGGATTGTTAGAGGGAGGCACAGAAGAGGAGAAGCATAAGCAGTGGGAAGAGGTGGAAAGGAAGACTGGATTCCATGACAGTGTGGAGGACACTACTTCAGAAGCCTGGGATGTGAGGGTGGCGATTAAAGCAATGAAAGATGAGGAGTTGGACTAGTTGCTCAGAGGATGAGCAACCCTTTTAGCAGGGGGGTGATGATGAGCCCCAAAATTGGTAACTTGTTGGGCTAATTTGGCCTAATTATCCTTGTTCAATCCTTGTTCAAATCCTTCATTTTCCATAGCTTATGCATTATTTTCAGTATGTTTATATCATTTGTATGAATAAGGGTAGTCACTCTTCCTAGGTGGCTAACACGTGCTTATTTCAGGTTTTTTTTTACACATGTTGGAGCAAAATCGAGCAATCATGGGCTAAAAGACAGCCAAGCCTAAGGTGAGGATTCATAGGGGGTTGTCTATGGCATTAAATAACCCTTCCTCGAGATCTTCACCCCCAACTCCGAGCTCCAAAGACCACCAAAACCAAATCCAGAAGGCAACCAAGCATATTTTAGAAGGGACTTTCTAACTCACAGTTTGGACAACCGAGTTCCACAGATTGAGGAGGCCAGCTAGGTCCCTCGTGATGTATAAATGTTGAGGCCTCAGCCTTCATAAGGGACTTTTGAAACCATTGTGTATTTTGCACTCAGTGCTGCTAGTTTTACTTTGTTCTTTTGTAGCCATTTTTGGCATCACTCTTATGATTATTTTTTGATAATGAGAAGCAGTTCGATTTTATATCAAATCTAAGTTTTCCATAGGAGCCATAGCTCTCAGGGTTGGGCCCAACCTGGGAGCCTAGGGCCTCCTTTCTGTACTGTTACTTTTCCTTTATGCATCATTGTTTCCCTTTATGCATTTGAATGTATTTCTGTTAGGAAGATTTAGTTATGTTGCTTGGATAGATCACTGTTTATGAATGGAATTGATTCAAGTGTTTTGGTAGGATAATAGTAGAAAAAGCTTCAAAGAAAGGGGACAACCACACTCTCGGTTTCACCTCATCCTTATTGGATCAAGGGCTGGAATTGAAGAAACAGTGCTGCCCCAACAAAAACACTAGTTTGCTTGACCATGCAATCCTTAGTGTATTGTTTTCCTTTACAAAAGTTAGTTATGGGTTTAGAGCTCTGAAATGTTTCTCTACATAGTTGATGTACATGGTTTTCTCTCCAATACAACTATTGTTCATTCATGCTTTTGATAGGTAGACTAGATTAGCTCAGGTTTTGATCATTTGCAAGACTTTGTTTATTTGGTTGAAGGACATTGTGCAGGGAATCTCCTCCACTCTTTCATCCACCCAAAGCGTCATCTGAGCCACCTGTTCCATCTCCTAGCTGAGTTCCTCATCTCCCATCTGTCCTTTTTCCACGTAACCCTACCTTCTTGCTCAATGATTGCCTTAGCCTTCTTCAAGCCAAGTCAACCTTCTACACCTTCTCACCGCTCCATCCACCAGTCCCTAGGCCACTTTAGACCCCTATCCTACCTCCAGATCCATTCATGCATCTTCCCTCACTCACCCATCCTCTAAAAACCAATTTTCAAACATCCTATAGAAATTTCTACATTCCTGAACATCCTGTAGAACCCCTGTAGACTTCCTGTAGAAGCTCACAAATGAGGTTTCTTGATAGCCGAACTTTTTGAAACTCTCTGGAAGGGTGTTAGGGACTCCTTAGACCCTCTCTGAACCTTCCCAACCTTTTCCAAGCATTTCTCCTCCTTGATCCACCCCTGGACAGTAAAGCACAGTTAAAGCATATGCATGATGAAATTGACAACTTAATAAAAAATACAAAAAGATGTTTTCTTAGGACAAAGGTAGTCTAAACACATGTATTTTACCTTCATAGAAGTAATGGCGTCTCTTTCAGTAGTTTTCATTCTCATCTTTGCATCAGTAGGACTAGCTGGTAGAATTAGGGTTTGCTAGGGTTTGCGCTTTCCTTCAGTTTTTCAATCTCTTCTCGCAAGTAGATTAGCTTCCTTTGAGTTAGCTTTCATCCATCAATTAAAAAGCTTCTTCTAAGAGCTCATAGAAGTTGGCTTAAGCCCCTAGCAGACTTGTGCCAGCTGACCAAGTGACAGTTGCGGCAAGAGCTAGTACTTGTGCATACAGCACCGTCGCTTCCAAGTTTGTTACAAATGACCGGGTTGATAAAAGTAAAGAAGGGAGTCCCAGGAGTTGTAGAATTATTGCTACATTACTGGAGCCCACCATGGAGACTTAGAAGAAGAAGTGTACATTAAGTAACCAGATGGATTCATTCTTGGAAACGATCCAAAACTTGTATGCAGACTTAAGAAGGCTCTCTATGGTCTTAAACAGGCTCCAAGGGCTTGGTACCATCGTCTGGACAAATACCTTCATCAACAAGGTTTTTCAAAAGGATCGGCAGATAGCAATATTTATATAAAAATTGAAAATGAAAAATTGCTAATACTTGTTGTGTATGTTGATGATATCATATTTGGCAGCAATGAAGAAGCTATGAGTTAAAATTTTGCCTTGGTGATGCAGAAAGAATTTGAAATGTCCTTGATTGGAGAGCTGACATATTTTCTTGGTTCACAAATCCTACAAAATGAAGGCGGTATCTTTTTATCTCAAACCAAGTACCTCAAGCAGATATTGAAGAAATATGGGATGGAGGATTTGAAACCTGTATGTACCCCGATGGTGACAGGATGCAGCCTCAACGCAAATGGTGACTCGGTAGCAGTGCATCAACCAACCTATAGATCTATGATTGGTAGTCTTCTCTATCTAACAGGAACTGTTACACTGAAATTTGTCACCATGACTATCTGCAGTTAATATGGCTCCATCAATAGTCATATTATCCTCCTTGTCAAGCCTTATACCTCTGCTCTCCATGTCAAACTTCAAAAAAGAGAGAAGGTCATTAAAAATCATGTTTATCTCTGGGTATGCAGGTTCTCTCTACCTTGCCTGCGTGTACGCATCCCAAGCTCATTGTACCTGCGTACTTGTACGCTCTGTAAGTCAAGGGATGGGTGCGTACTCCTGTAAAGGTCAAAAGGCGCGAGTTTCATCTTAAAAAAGTTACTTGTGGG